>LPNX010388687.1:148521-200931 GCA_001517045.1 Pseudotsuga menziesii
CACTCAGAATTTGAGTAAATACATAGGGAGATATGTTGAAAATACGAACACAAAAAGTAGTTTTTTTCATTCTTCCTCCAAAATTAATAAGTATTATTTTATTATTTTAACTATTATTTTATTATTTTCCTTAGGAAGCCCATTTTAGACCCCAAATTTCCTCTAATGACTTGTTTCAAAACTCCCCCCTAAAGATCTGTGTCAAAGTCTTATTTTGTGATCATGTTCGCACATTTGTATTCTAGTTTCTTTCATTGCTCATGTCATTTGTATATCTATTTCATTGCTTCCATTTCTATTTTAAAAGAATACCTGCTCCAACTAAATTTGGAATGATGGCTAAAATCAAATATGTTACCCAGAAATAGAATTCATTTATGTTCATATGAGAAGAGGAGATGGCATTCTACTAATTTAAATGTAATTAATAATGAAAAACAATCAAATTAATAATGAAAAATTTATGAATCCATATTTCAATGGCTGTGTCAGTATGGGGTGTGGTTTCCTGTTTAAATTTAATAGATATTAAATAATATTTATTGAAACAAAGATTTTTCTAAAAGGTGGTTCACTATTCATTAGAGGGATATTCTAGAGAATCAAGGTATGGTTAGATTACATAATCCACTCATTTCTTTTAATGGATCGACAAGAACAACATGTCACTTAGATTTTTTTATTACAAATGGCTCAACAAGAATAACATGTCACTTAGAAGAATTTAAACTAGGTGGAGAGGGTAAAAATAATCACTCCTGATCACACAAGCTACATCCAATGGAAATTTGAAGCGGTGACTTACATGGTATTATAGTTACTTGTTTAAATTTAATAAGCATTAAATACTATAAGAAATAATCTTGATTATTGAAACATGGTGACTTGCATGTTATTGAGATTCTATTTTTATTATTGATGGAAAGGTTTTGATTGTACTAGAGTTTGTGCTATACTACAAAGGTACAAATACCGGGCATCCCAAGATTTTAAAACTACAAGTTCTAGATTTTTTAATCTTTTGTTTTCTGGTGTGAAATAATAGAAAGGGAATCAAAATACTAGAGAAACGACCAATAATCATATATAAATCAAATGTCGATAAGTAAATGTAATAGACAAGAAAAGAATGATACAACAGGTATATTGAACTGCAAACAATAATTATACGTAATCCAACTTGAAGATCATATATATGACAACAAATAGTTGTTATACATACACAGTAAAATTACTTTTAGGCAGAAAAAAATTCTAGATAAAAGATATGCAAAGACATAAGACTACCAATGAGTACAAAAGATAGAAACACTATCAATTGCAAGGTCACAAACAGAACTAAATAAAAAACATTGATGTGTATCTGCAATTAATCATAATTCAAAGTGGCTCATACTTCATATTTCATCCTTAATATAATCTCCAAAATATACTTACAGATTTAAAAGGTTTTCAAACTCGGTACATGCAAAATCCTCTCTCTCGGCCCTTTGTTAACAACCCCTACTACCATATTTAGTTTCTATATTTATAATTAAAACTACCTAAAAAATGTTTGTAGATCCAAAATTATAGGATCAAAAGAGTCTAAAAATATATACTTTTAATTACATTGGTAAAAGAAGTTTTAAACACATACTACATGTTCCCAGTTGAACAGTAAATTTAGGATAGATTTACTTCAAATATTTCCAGGAAGATAATAAATACTTATCTTTTCATGGTGTCATAGCTTACAAGCATCTTCTGCAAGCATAGTCACGCCATTTAATGCTTGGGATCTCCTCTAAAGTCGACTGAGTTCTTTCTCTATAGCCGACACTTTCTCGTGTAACTCTTGATTTTGCTTGAGTAATTTGTCATTTGTTTCCTGCGCCATATTTCTTCTCTTAACTGATTCTTCAACAACCTGAACTACTTCTGCTTAATTTGAATTTATTTCTTCTAGATCTTTCCTTATCATATGATTGGAATTAACAAGCTGATCATTAAGCTGATTTAAATGTGTGTTTTGAGCCATGTAATGATGTAGAGCCTTTCTAAGACTTGTAAGCTATGTTTCTTCCTTAGTCTGTATTCTTTCATCCATACTAGATCCATTTATTTATTTGCATGTTCTTCAACCAAAACCTCAACCAATGAAACCCCTCATTCCTCAATGAAATGTTCAGGATCTTGAACCTACATGTATTCCATGTCTTCTTCCTTTCCTGGGTGCTTTTTTCCTGTTCCTTCACTCAATTCTGAGATAACCTCTTTACCCTTATCCACAAATTTCCTCCCTAATAAGTCAAAGATTGATTTAATATTTTCTTCAATACTCTCAAGATATTGAGATATCATACCCTCGATTTTCTTAGATTGAACATCCTCTTCGTTGGAAGACTCTTCAATTTCAATCATGTTTTCTTTTTTAATCCTAGGGTTGAGAAATATTTTCATATTTAAATGAAATTTATTTGTAGGACTGGTAATTGGTCGCCATTTAACTACTTTAGTGTTTATAAGAAGAGAGTAAGTTTTCTTAATTTCTGTATATTTGGGTTCTAGTACGCTTTACGTTCCCATACTTTCCATGACTGAAATTTCTTCTACAAAACTAGGGGTTCTAGGAGTCATCACCTCTTTCTCTGCATCTAAATCAGCCTTCGTGTCTGTATCTTCAAACCCTTGTTGTATTATGTCTATATTCTTCCTTTGATAAATTCTTAGCTTTCTCGGGGTTTCTATATTTTCTTGTTCCTCTACATCTTCTGGATTTTTGACCTTAAATCTCAACCAAAATAAAAAAATGTGTCCAGGTCCATGGTTTCTTTTCCAATTCTTTGATAATCAATAGCTTAATCAGACCATGATGGATAATACATGAGAAGTATGGTCCGGATGGTTTCTTACCCGAACTTCCATTTTGTATAGGATTTTGAGAAAATAGAAGGGTAAATTTAGCTTTGATACCCCCACCACATGAAGGAGAAAGAATAAATGATACCAAAAAATTGTTGCAAATGACCTTCACAAGTTATATATCGTTGAATGATGCTTAATGCCTATCGACGCTCATCTTTTAATGCAACCCTGTGAATTCCCTTGTTCCAATATAGGGTTTCATGGCCTAATAGGAGGAATAGATTCATGTCTATCTGGAATGGAAACTTCTTAAACCATTTATCACCATCTACAGATAACCCAGTAGCTTCTGCAATTGAAACTTCTGAAACCTCAAAACTGATACTAGAAAAATTAATCACTGTACCAATGAATTTCTTGGTGAATTTCCAAGCGACCTCAACATTATACCATGTAATTTTCTCAAAGAAAGTAAACCAATCTGTGTTCATCACCAATTATGCACACTATGGATGTTCTTTGGCCCATTGAGTGTCAACTGGTTCAAACCTATGTGGCTTACCACTCATTTTCTTCATGGCAACAACTGTATGCTAAAACAATAACTCTAGATCTTCAAGAGGTTGTAAATTAGCATGGTTGAACAACATACGAATACTAAGTGTCAAAAATAGCTCATGCAAAGGAATCAATTCAAATACAATGTTGATCTCCTCTTAATGAGGTTTCCAAGTATGTCAAATCTCATAGTGATACAAACAAGGTCATTGATTCAGGACTGAGTGACGTCTCACCATCTTTTCATGATTTAGAGTTAATCATGAAATGTTATAGCTTTGAAAGTCATGAAAAACCCTTCAGACATTTCGGTCACGTTTTACTATACATGCTTTTAATGGTTTTTTGCTGGAATGTTCATGCTTACACCTAACATGTACCTTAAATAATTAATCTATGAGATGACTAAAAACCATGTAAACTATTATGAATAAAAGTATTGTAAGGATTTTCATATAATCATGAGCCAAAATTGAACTTATATCTTGTTGGGGTGCGTACCTTAAGGGTCTTTAGTTTTGGTAACTCCGCAGGTTTTCTAGAAGTTTTGTAAGTAGAGTTGCGACTAAAAATAGTCTTAGGGGTGTCGGGGTTAAGTCAAAACCCCTTTTTGTAATCAACCCATGGTTTAATTCTAGGGTTTAGGGTTTGGGGTGCCCATGGTTTGAATCCATGTTTTTGTAAATAGTGCGCTGTATAAATAAGCACTTGTGTAAAGAAGAAAGGTTAGGTTTTTATCATGTAAGAAGGATTAAGGGGAAGCTAAGGTTATTTTGTAAGAAAAGGTTAAGTCCCAGCTGTGTGCATGGACGACCTCTGCAGCTGTGTGCGCAGAGGGTTTTTGTAAGGTGTTAAGAAGATCTGTAGCTGTGTGCGTAGAGGCCTGCTGCTGTGTGCGCAGCTTTTAAGGACTTGAAGGGATCTGCAGCTGAGTGCGCAGATCAGAACTGTGATTTTGTAGCAAGTTGAATAAAACACAGTTCTGTGGACGTAACCCCTACACTAGGGGTGAACCACGTTATATCTGGTGTTGTGGTTCTTGTGTGTTTCTATTTTTGTTTATCTTTTATGCATTGATAGCTAGATATACCTGATAAATAAGATCACTGCTAATAAATAGCTTCACTGTGAATTCCCAATAAAGGGTTAAGCAAGTCACTGTGTGTTTACCTATATGCGAAGTTATATATAATTATCGAAGCTCTGTGTTAATCGGTTATAGATTGTTAAAGACTAAAGGTATAGTAATATCCCTCTTCTGCTTGCAGAAACCTGATTCTGTAGCACCCCATAGCTGTTTCGGGTGAGACTACAACCTGCGCGCAGGTCGTTGCCGAAAGGGCCAACACTGTGGGTCTTTTGTTGGTGCGAAGCCAAAGGTTTAAACCTGGGTCTGCCCTATTGCCAACAAAGTGGTTCCGTTGCTGGTTGAACTCAGTATCTGCGCAAGAGGGGTTTACGTCGTACCTCGAGGGCTATGTTCTAGAGGCCCTATGTGAAGGAAATCAGTGATTAGCTTGATGAGACTTATCTGAAATTCACTGAGCAAGAGAAAAAAAATCCGCGTCATAGTGCAAGCGACTTTTTGCAAAGGTATGTTTTTTGCGATGCTTATGAAATTTTATTTGGTAATATCCACATAGAGTTGCACCAGTGGTTATCCAGGTTGGCCAAGAGAAGAACGAACTTTCGCGAAGGATAGTTTTCTATTTGGACCCCTGCAAGAGTTAATCTAGTGAAAAGCGTGAACAATGAGATATCCCGTGAGGTTGATTTTTGGACCATGCGGACCCTTGAGGCCTTCGTCACAGAGTTCGCCATCGACACGAGCACTTCCTTTAGTGAAGCGGAGCGACAGTTCTTCCAAGGACCAAGGGGTAAGCTTTTAAATTTATTGAGTTTGAGAAATAAAATGCTATTAGCAGAAAAAGGAATCTTGCTGATTGAATCAGACTGTTAGATTTTGTATTACTAACATATGTTTGCAAGTGACAATACCCTCGCCGAGCAAAGTGGTTTGCTGCGAAGTGGAAAAAGGTACAAGCGTGATTTAGGATCCTACTCCTTCAGACAGGATACCGCTCCTTCCCCTATCAATCCCGAAGAGTCAGACCCTGAAGAAAACCCTTTGGTAACCCCGCAGCGCAACCCTGTTATCCCTGAAATTCCGTCGTAGTCTGGAAGTCACCATAGCCCGAGTATTCCTGCCGCAGGCCAGTCTACCCCAGTAAGCTCCCATCCACCTACTTCTTGTCCTCCCCCCCAACCCCCTAGATATGCTATGGCTCACCTGGCTGATGATATCAAGCTTCCTATTTTCAAAGGAACTGGATCAGAGGATCCAGAACAATTCTGGTTTTTATGTGAAGCAGTTTGGAATGCTAAGAACATTACAGATCTAGCTGAAAGAAGCGCACAGCTTATCACTTCTTTCCGGGACCGGGCTTTGACCTGGTTCATGAAATTCTCCAGTACTTAGAATCCTGCCTTAGCGGATATTAAGGCAGCAATTATCAAAGAGTTTAAGAAGCTCAAACCAGAGTTGCAGTGTATCACTGAGTTGAAAGAGGTTCAGCAGCGGCGTGGCGAATCAGTGTGGGACTTTGACTAGAGGTTCAAAGTTCTACTAGACCAATTCAGTTTCACCATTGGACTTGCACAGCACAAGGAATGGTTTATTGCCGCATTGTTACCGCATATCAGAACTCCACTCATGCAACAGAAGGTTGCTGATCAACAAGAGGCTCTAGAAATTGCAATGAAGCTTGAGACCGCCCCTATCGAAGATAATTCTGGCATCCTTCAAATCCAAGCGCAGTTGGCTGCGATGGCTCTGGAGCTTCGCGATATGAACAAAGGAAAAACTGGTCGCGAAGAGGTTTAGTGTACACACTGTCGGACAGAAGGTCATGATAGGGAACAGTTCCCTGTGGTAAGAACTTACCTGAATACTGGTGCACCAAACCCACTTAATCCAGCTGGTATATACTGTGAAATCTGTCGGACAACTGGCCAGCATCGACTTGAAAACTGCCATTTGCTCCAGAGGTATGTGCAAGTCCCCAAAAACCCATACTGCAAGTTCTGTAAGTCTGTAGGCCATAATGAATATGAGTGTCACAGTTATGACCTCATGAGAGAGCGCACCTATGACGCCTACCGGGTGCAAAATGAGGGACAGAGTAATGATGGCTATGGTTACTGCGGGGGTGCATCCGGTAGGGGTGCTTTTGGAGGCCGTGGTCATGGTGGCATGGCCGGAAGAGGTAGAGGCCATGTGGTGTGTTACAACTGTAACCAAGCCGGGCATCTGGCTAGGGACTGTCGGAACCCCAATACGACATGTCGGTATTGCCGCGCAGTAGATCATGTGATTGAACAGTGTCCCCAGCTGATAGCTAAGATTCAGGGAAACAATAGTGGCCCTACCTAGAATATTCAGTTGATTTTCGTCGAGCAAAGACCTGCCGCGGCCATCAATGTTGTCACGCGGGGTGGAGCTACGACGCACCTACAGAATACAAAGAAACAGTTTGCCGAGGTGTGCATTCATAAGGCTCCCGCGAAATTCCCCACACTTGATAGTGCGAGAGACCAAGAGCCCGTCATGGGGGAAACGTGCCATATTGTTGACCCTAGCGCAGCAGTAGTACCTACGCAACAACCTCAGCAGGAGTCGCAGCCGCAAGATGATTCGACAGATAAAGTAAGTACACTGTCCTCCTTTTTACAGAGCTATATGAAACTCTTGCGGAATCAGAATGCTTTAAAAGAGTTGCAAAAAGTTCTTGCTTTCACAGAACCTCAGAGAAGATTTGATAAGGAGAAAACTGTTAATCGTGTCTGAAGAATGGGTAGGGAAATGAGATTGAATGTTCAGATAGGGGGGTATGATATGACTGATGTCATTCTGGATCTAGGATCAGACGTAAATGTTCTAACCAAGCAAACCTAGGAGCAAATGGGAAAACCTACCCTTGCTTGGTCCCCTATACAATTGAGGTTAGCCATTCAGCAAAGGATTGTGCCCCTAGGGAGATTCCTTAGCGTTCCAATAGATATTGATGGGGTCAGTACTCGGGTGGATTTCAAAGTTATTGAGATTGTTGATGACAGCAATCCCTATCCAGCCCTGTTAGGAATTGAGTGGGTAATGGCCAATGCTGCAGTCATTAACCTTAAGAAGAGACAGATGACCTTCGAAGGAAAAGGTTTGAAAGTTATAATACCCCTAGACCCATCCCAAGGAGAAAGATATACAGAACCACTCAGAGACAAATAATAGGATGTTCTGGAGCACATTTATAATATCACAGCGCAGGAAGAAGATTATATTGACCCCACTTCTGGAGGTATTATGGATTGGGAGTGCGACAGCTCCTGTATGACCGACTCAGATGATGGTTTAGAGAGCTGGAAGAATTGACTGTATGAACTACATGGCCATAGATGTGCCAAAATTACCAAGTCCCTCATATGGCTTAGTTCACAGACAAGAAACTTACCCTCTTCTGAGAGTTCGACAGACCCAGAGGATTCCATTGTGCCAGCCCCCACATAGATGCCGAAGTTGCAGAAACCGGAGAATCTAGATTCAGCGTTAGGAATCACCACCGCCAGCAAATGGACTGCCCATAAGCAGTACCTTCCTAGCTGGGAAGCTTGTCCACAATACCTCCACCTGAGATTTACGGATCAGCTCCAGAGGGTGTGCAGCAAGTTCGATAGGCAGAGTAGGCTGCAGGACCATTTGGAGCATTGTTGCGGCGCATAAACACTTGTACCTCGAACAGCAAACCTGTACATGGAGGTTGGGCCTCGGCACGCTGATGTGTCTCGTGCTAAAGGAATAACCCAGTTCCACCTTCGTTGGGCGACGCAAAATGCTACGGGTGCGAAGCTCACAGTTTGGTCGCAGAACTTGTCTATATATGCCGAAGGTAATTGTCCTGACGAAGGTCCTTATCATGACGCAGCTGTGGTACTGGTTGCGCCACAGCATAAAAGCCGGTTGTTGGAACACTGCCGATTTGGCGGCGTCGGTACTTTAATCTCCTTAATTACCTGTCCTATGAGTACCCGCCAAAATTTAGTGCTGTGGGAGCAGGACCTCTGTCAGATTTGGCGCCTTCAATGCACATTTATGAATGATTTGATCGATGGATTGTATAAGAAGACACCTGGGCATGGGCAAATCACATTCTGCGGTTTCACAATTGAACTTATGTCTATCGACCAAGAACTTTAGGACTTATTGAGAGAATTTGAACACACAGGTCTGCAGAACATTTTCTACCCCCCACCTACACCTACAGCATGTCAGGAGACTCTACCAGCGCCGACTCCACCAATGCAAACCCGGTCTGCTAGGAAACAGTTTAAGCCTAAAGTTCGTTCTAAGCGGAACGAAGACCGACACAAACAGTCTGGGCAAACATCGGAGGATTCCGGAATGGATCTGCCTGGTTCAGTAGAAATCCCAAGCCACAAAGAGGAGCATATTGCACCACGGCGGCCATCATATGTCCCGCCTCTTCGACCAAGAGTTAAACCACCTCGGCAGAGTAAGCAGTTCGCCATAAGCACCCCTTCACTGCCACCGGGTGTGCAGCTCATTGGGTCCATGACAGGAAAGATAGACTGGCTTATTTATTCTGACCATGATACAAGTGATCGTGGCAAGTTTTCGCAGTTCGCACCAGAAACGTATATGCACCGCGTCAAGTACAATGAGACCTCAGTGACATTATTAGAAGTCAAACGGTGGGCTCCTGGCTTGGATCAGGCTGGCCTACTGAAGATGCTTGACGTTCCCCATTTTGGTCGCGGTATACAGGTGACCATAGTGGTCAAGCAGCTGTTAGCATTAGTTCATGATGGCCACTTATGGATAGGGGACAAGAAAATCCCTATCAATGGTGAGCTCATTCAGAGGATCAATGGTTTACCAAAAGCAAGGCCTAATCCAGCGACCGAATTCCCATCGAGGCATGAGGATACAAAGCTTGCACAAACCATGAAGGAACGCTTTGGCCTGACAAAGGGAAAACGTGGGTATCACACTTCTGCAATCCGGGAACATCATATTCGCTTCACAGCAGAGCTCTTAGCCTGCAAAGTCATATAGAAGTGCAGCCCAACTGAAGTACCTGCCCCGATTATCAGAATTGCTATAAACTACGCCGAAGGTTACAGCTACAACTGGGCAGATTATATTGCGAAGGAATTCCTGGAAGACGCCCACGACGTGCAAGAGAAAGGTAGGCCCTTCCATTACTCATGGTTTCTTTTCCTCATCGTACTGGTAGGATGGCGAGAACCTCTTGAGGCACAGTTTCCTGCTGCTCCGGAAAACATGCCTAGCGCAGCCAGGTACGCATCACTGTGTCTTTCGTAGGATAAAGAACACCAACAGATGACAAATTATGTTTTTGCCTTTTATATGATGGATATCCAGTTTCAGATGGCCAAAACCCCACGGCTCAGTCAAGGGTTATTCTCTCACTATGTGGGCCCAGCCACCTTCAGCACCGACATGCATCATACCTTCATTCAGGCTCACGCAGATCCAGAGCATCAATGGTTCAAGCTACCATATGTAGTCACTGAGGGTGATATCCGGGCGGTAGTCAAGCACTGGCCAGTTGAATGGCTGAAAGATGTAGGGAAAAAAATTCACATTCGGGTCCCCATAGTTACCAATGTGGGCACAGGCACTAGTCAACCACAGCAGCAAGGTCCCCTGGAAGAAAGCGAGGAACAAACTAAGTCGCAGCAGAATGACAGCGACCAGGGCGGAGAAAGGAAAACAGATGACGAAGAAGGACAGGACTCGATCAAGACTACTCCAGACCCTAATAGGAAGGAGAAGCGCAAGACACCAGAAGTAGAAGTGGACAAACCACAGTCCCGAAAGAAAGCGAAGGCGTCAAAGGATAAGAACATCGACGACACCCCTGGCATCACAACTGAGGAGCTTGATGAGGCTTTGTCAAAGTCCACAGAAGTTCTTACCAAGAAATGGTCTGAGTTTGCGGTCGTACACTTGCATGCCATCAATGATGTCGCACAACACATATTGGAGCTGAAAGATTTAACAGCACAATCGGTGACCGGCACTATAGCCAGCAGTACCTCGGTAGGTGCGCAGCCCGACCTAAGGAAATGGCCAGCTCGGAAAAACAAGGGCCAACTATCCACCGATGCCCTCATCACGACTGATGCAGTATCTCGCGCAGAAATGTGCATGACAGTAGGAATTGATTACACCAAGATGTCCATGCTAGAACTATCTCTCTGACAGTCAGCTATCGCAAAGGAAATCCAGGCCCAAGAACAATATTCCCAAATCCAATTGGATGATACCAGGAAGCAGAACGATAGCCTCGCAGCACAACTGGAAGCAGCAGAGCTGCGAAAGAGGGACGCAGAACGTAAGCGGATTACATTGGTCCGAGTGTTGGATGAAGCATGTTGAAGCCTTCCTGACTTCGACGTGCAACTGGTGGAAGAACCGGAGCAAAGATTGGTCAGGTTGAAAGACTACACGCAGCAGTCCCGTAGTGAAATTGAGAAGCTCAAAGCAGAACATGAGACTCAGATCGCAGAGCTTCAACTCCGCATCAGTCCAGAAAGTCCACCTGAGGTCAAAGAACAACGCCGCACAGACATTCAAGCATCCATAGAAAAAATTTCAAACATTGTCGGCAGCACAACAAAACTATTAGAAGACAGTGTGGAGACCTGGACTACCCTGTAGGAACATCCCAGAATTGGGCAATTGCAAGAAACCATTCGACAGAAACAGGCAGAATTGGATGCAGTAAAAGTAGCAATTAAGACTCTACCACCCATGGAGAAAATGGTCAAGGTAAAGCGCAGCAACGACGTCAAGCACGAAATTGAATTATGCAGAGTAAACGCAACAGAAGTGGAAAATGCTATGCAACCGCTTATTAGTGAAGCACTTGAGTTGAGTACTGCTGCGGACATCCAACTTAAAGTTCTGAAGGAATACCAAGCATTTGCCCAGCAAAAGGCCAATGAAACACCAGCAGTGGTATTGCAGGAGGTGGTCGACAAGGAGCAAGCAGCTGACAAAATCATGAGGGATCTTGACAAACGGTTCACTATCCTCGCGAACAAAGTTCGCCTACCCGAGGAGCAGCAAAGTGTCCCGGGACGGGACACTAATGAGTCTTAGGGGCCTGTTGGGGCACGTACCCTAAGGGTCTTTAGTTTTGGTAACTCTGCAGGTTTTCTGGAAGTTTTGTAAGCGGAGTTGCAACTCAAAATAGTTTTAGGGGTGTCAGGGTTAAGTCAAAACCCCTTTTTGTAATCAACCCATGGTTTAAGTCCAGGGTTTAGGGTTCGGGTTGCCCATGGTTTGAATCCATGTTTTTGTAAATAGTGCGTTGTATAAATAGGCACTTGTGTAAAGAAGAAAGGTTAGGTTTTTATGATGTAAGAGGATTAAGGCGAAGCTAAGGTTATTTTGTAAGAAAAGGTTAAGTCCCAGCGGTGTGCGTGGACGACCTCTACAGCTGTGTGCACAGAGGGTTTTTGTAATGGGTTAAGAAGATCTGCAGTTGTGTGCGTAGAGGCCTGCTGCTGTGTGCGCGGCTTTTAAGGACTTGAAGGGATCTGCAGCTGAGTGCGCAGATCAGAACTGTGATTTTGTAGCAAGTTGAATAAAACACAGTTCTGTGGACGTAACCCCTACACTGGGGGTGAACCACGTTATATCTGGTGTTGTGGTTCTTGTGTGTTTCTGTTTCTGTTTATCTTTTATGCATTAATAGCTAGATATACCTGATAAATAAGATCACTGCTAATAAATAGCTTCGCTGTGAATTCCCAGTAAAGGGTTAAGCAAGTCACTGTGTGTTTACCTATATGCGAAGTTATATATAATTATCGAAGCTCTGTGTTAATCGGTTATAGATTGTTAAAGACTAAAGGTACAGTGATATCCCTCTTCTGCTTGCAGAAACCTGATTCTGCGGCACCCCATAGCTGTTTCGGGTGAGACTGCAATCTGCGCGCAGGTTGTTGCTGAAAGGGTCAACACTGTGGGTCTTTTGTTGGTGCGAAGCCAAAGGTTTTAAACCCGGGTCTGCCCTATTGCCAACATATCTAAACAAAAATACATAATACAACATAACACATTAGGGCTACAAAATCAAGCTTAAAGTTTCTCTAGGACTATACAAACAAGCATGAGGTTACAACTCGAGTACTAACAGGTTCTCTATACACATTTAGTAGATATTAGATTGCAGGTCATTTTTTATGCCATCTTGTTACTTGTTATTGAGATTCTTTTTTTATTATTTATGGAAGGGTTCTCTACACACATTTAATAGATATTAGATTGCATGTCATTTTTTTATGCCATCTTTTTTTTATCTTTACTTGGAATTTATAGTTTAAATGAATTTAATAATCAATATTATGATTTATAATTTAAGTTCACGTGGATTTTCATGACCTTATCAATGAATTTCAAAGAGAGAATATTCTAGCAATTAATTCAGCTTCGGTCTATTTGGAATAACTTGAATTTTTTTATTAAACCAGAATTAAAATATGCTCAAAAGTTGATTCTTTAAATGTGGATGCTTTCATAAATTTGAAAGTATTGCTAATCATAAAATGACCAATTCTAATGTGAAATTTTTAAAACATCAGTTGTCACAAAATTATCGATTCTAAGATTAATAATGGTTTATGGCAAGCCATAAGAAAATATGTGGTTTCTACAAGGAATTAAAGGTAGTTTCTATAAGGAAGTAAAGGGTTTCAATAAATTCAATCTGATGCTAAACCCATCTATGAGTCAATTTGAGAAGCTAGTATTGACCTATTCTAAAGTGCATATTTTATCCTGAAAAGCTACAATGGATCCCTCAAAACATTGTTAGTTTCCTTCGAATTGATTCTTCGCATAATAGTGCAAAGTGCTTTGGTAGAGTCTCAACATTTATCGTTTCTATTGGTCTCCTGTGGGAAACTCATGAGACTCTGCAGAGTAACTTTGATGAGTTCCCTACAAAGTTGGCTTGTTGTTGTTGTTGGTCAGAATTGTGCAATTCATGCAGTGGAACTGTTAGATATTTTCATCTCAAGGGGAACTTAATAGACATGCTTTAATTCATTTACAAACACTGAAGAGCGTAAGGTAAAAGCTGAAACCCTCGAAAATCCCCAGCTTGGTTTTACAATAGGAAGTCATGGCAGTGTCCACTTTAATAATTCCATTACTCCACGTATACATAGAAGCTTCCCATTTACACCCCTATGCTATCCATTAATAATATTTTATCTTATACGACTTGTTGGGTGGTATTATATCAATTTGAAAAGTTCTATGTACCACTATTTTCACCATCAATACATGAGTGTCCAAATAATGAATGTGCATGGGAATCCTACATAAAGCAAATTTATGAGTAGTTAATTGTCGTAATATAAAAAATTTGCATGCAATGAAAGGTTATTTGGATACGAATATAAATTGCAAGGAACAATAGAATATTATTGGTGATAAGAGTTTGTACACATACCATATATTTCAGAATATTTTCAAAGTCTATGCAAAGTGACCAATATATCGCGAATTAAGCCACCTTGTCCACCTACTAGTAATAACAAATAAAACATAACAAGGTACAATTATCACTGAATGGGAACAAGCATTATAATATTATAACCTACAAAAAGAATAACCTATCGTTGTCCTCTATTTGAGAAAATATAAACAAATATATAGTAAATATACTTAATAATGATTGAAACTAAAGGCAAAGATGACTAAAAGACACATGAGCTCAGGATCGGAGCTATTTTGAAGACTAAGCATGAACATAAATGTTGAAAATATGGTGATAAAAATCTCAATTCAAATATTTGTGGCAATATCTACAAGTTCTTTGTTAGAGATGTACCAAATTTTCAGTCTTAGATAATGACATATATTCTATAATCTCAATAATTTTAGAAAACAACATCGAGGTACTATTTCTAAATGTAGCTAGGAAAAACACATTCAACTTCTGTAATTTCTATTTTCTAAATTATTGTCAAATGGAACCATGATTTGCACAACCCACAATTTGCAAAATTCATGCCTCGATGTATGTGCTATTTTAAAAAAAAAAACATAATGAAGTGTTCTAAATGAGCAAAAAGCTAATCGATATGAAACCTTTGGTGTAAAATATGGCCAGTTTAAATATAAGAGGGTAGAACCCCACCAATACAACCACCTGGGAAGATATCCACCACTCACGGAGTTGCAATTCTAGCATGAGATTCTTTCTCAACCATGGAAGATTTTGTAATGCAGTACATTCATCTAACCAGATAATGATTGGAGAAAATGTTGATAATTCTAAGCTTAGGTCTGAAAATAAATGTATTCCAAGATTCCAACTAAAATTTTGAATTCAACAACCATCAAATTCTGTTATAAACCTAAAGTTTCATGGATTTTGTAAACATATATTGTAGACTACAATTTAGATGGGATCTTCAAAGGCTTATAAAGTCAACAAAGGAATAGTTAGGGTTCTTGTCACGTTAGAGTTTTATTTTTTTTAAGATTAGAAGTTATAATCCATATCAGTTTGTGTTAGATATATAATTTGGATAAGAATTCCATACCAAAGTTTCTCTTAATGTTTGGATATAATGTTAAGGGCAATTGCATATCCAAGTCACATCTTAAAATACACATCCTAATCACCCTATCTTACATATTTAAGAGTCTTGAATTTACTTTATATATATATATAATTACTTTTCTAATATTTCAAATTGTTTCTGCACCACAAATATATATGTATCTCTATTTATGACCTATGTCTTCATTTGGGATGGGATTTTTCTGCAAAAAAGATATATATCTTATATATCTTTGTTTAGATTGGGTTTCTCCAACAAAACAAAAATATATCTATATCTCTATTTTGGTCTAGGATTCTCCATTATACTTATTATATAAAACATTTAAGCTTTATTGAAAATGTGCATTAGTTTTTTCCCATACCACATAAATTTCCTTACCCCTTCCATTTGTATAATAGCAGTCTTCATAGGCACATTGTTGCAGAGGAGATGGCAATTTCTTCATGTTATTGTATGCCAACAAACACGCATCTCAGGCTTAATGTCAAACGTGATGTTCTTCCTCCTCTGAATATGCCCTCTATAAACATATCAATGTGACCCCATTGCTCTCTCCAACTCTTCCATGTTCTTTCCCGCATACAAGTGTTCATAATCACAACATTAACTCAAGAATAAACACACATTACATAGAAATTAGTACCATAAGAAGAAGAAACAAATACAGAGAAACAACCATAAAATGAAGAAAAGTTACCACATATAAGTAAACTCTATGTGGGAAATCTCCCTCACAGATGTGACAATGCACAACTTATTGAGCTCTTTCAAGAATTCGGAACTGTGGAGTCTGTAGAGGTACTTCTCATTTTCATAACAGCATATATACATAAATATATATATATATATATATATATGGGTTTAGGTTTGTTTTGTTTACTTTTTTTTAAAGGGTGTATAGGACCTCTTCCTATAATTAAGATTGAAAAATGAATTTTGATGGAAGATGTCCAGTTCTAAACATCTCATTTAATTTATGTGGTTGAACATCTAGGTTTCAGTAGGATTGAATATCTTGAAGATAGTGATAATTGCAAATCATGGCACCAAGGAACTGTTTTTAGTATTTGATTTCTAATAAAGGTATTGGCCACAAGTTGTTCGTAATGATGAAACTGGGATAAGCAGAGGATTTTCTTTTGTCACATTGAGCACAGTTAAAGAAGCTAAGTTAGCCATTGAAAAGATGCAAGGATTTGTAAGCGGTAGTTTTGCTTTTGGATTTTGTTTTCTTTTTTATTAATCATATATGTTTGCATAATTAACAATGCATCTTATATATTCAATTCCATGTGCTTTTTGTATTTTGAAAATAAAGGACTTGGGCGGACGTGATATGATTGTAAGATTTCTAGCAAGAGTGTTATCCAAGAAAAAGGAAATTGATGACTCATATATTGAGACTCGATACCAACTATTTGTGGGTAACCGGTCAGTGAAGAAGGAAATCCTTAGAATTTTGTTTAGTCAACATGGGAATATGTCAACTACGAAAGTAATTTATAGTAGTAAAGGTGGAGTGCCTTGAGCCTTTGGCTTTGTCTGCTTATCCTCACAATCAGAAATGGAGGATTCCATTGCTTCATTACACAGGAAATTAATCTATCAATATTTTGTTTTTAATTGGAAGTGCTTAGAGAAACATGCCCCTAAATGATCCAAAGGGTGGTCTTCCTTTAGCTTAGGTGTTAGGTCTCAGAGGTATCTATTGTGCCCAAATATTCTGGGATTTGCATAATGCAAAGGAACTCATCCCTTTGAAACCCATGCTATGTAGGAAGAGTAGACCACAAATAGAGGGGAGCACTCCATCTACCTAATTAGTGGAACAATGCATGTTGGCAAATTTTTAGAATTTGATTTTTGTAAATTGACAGAATATATTGGCACTGAACATATTTTAGTAGCAATTTCCCCTTATATGCTATAAGCACACTAATATGTTGATATATGTTATCATATCTCTTCTAAAAATAATGGTTGAGGATAAACCTTTGTGTTATCAGTCATTGCATCTCACAAGGTATTCAATCAACCTGATTTTTTACATATGAAAATTGTGGTGCTGCAATGGATTACAATTGCCCAATTTTTTGGCATAGGGTTATTGGAAGAGCACATTATGTATACTAATGTAATGCATTTCATGTTATTCTAATTTTAAATTGTATCCTATGATAGGAAAATCTTATGTGATTGATTATTCAAAACGTTGCTCATCCTTTTTGTATTTACAGAGTTCCTGCAAGTTATTAGGAAGCTCAATTATAATGAAATGAATTCTTTGATCCCAAGTGGATGTGATATTTGTGGTTCAATTCCTCTCCAAATAGTTTATTGTTTCAAATAAGAAAAGAAACCTTGACATGTCCATTCACCCCATGTATGTGTTCATCATCTGTTTTATTAGCCTATGAAAAGTCGATGAACCAGTACTAATTAATTCCAAGAGAACCATATTTCCATCAAAGTGTATCTCTAGAATTCATTGTCAGAGATGATATTATCTCCATTGACAATCCACACAAGCTCCCTGTTTTGGGGGAAAAAATATCTGGACACCACGATGGATGGGACATACTCATTGTTTCTCGTTTCCAAGGACTATGCTTTGATTTCGGTTGTGAAGCTCTAGTGAACAAGATGCTGGATGAGAATTGCAAGGGGTGTTGTCTTCATTATTGAGATTCGAAGAGCCGATCATCAGCAAATAGACCAAGTTGTATTGTATTTGTATTAAGGAATCCTTTGATATCATATAGATCATTAATTACCATGTAATGGATTAGAGCCAAATCTCAATTCATATGTGAATCGTCCATTCATCTTTTAATAATCAAAAGAGAATCCATCCTCACAATCATAAATTCCACTTAGAATTCCACTGGTTATACAAAAAGAAGTAAGGATGGTATCCTCGAAGAGGAGGACAACTCAAACACCCAAAATACAAATACTAATCAAATGAAGAAAAAGAATTATAACTATGTGTCATCCATAGTTATAAGGAAGTCTAGATTCAACTCTATCCAACTTGAGAATGTTGATATGGAGAGCTTGCATTTAGGTTCATAGGAATTGAGTGCATAGGATTTCATTAAAACAACTCCAATTTTAGTGCCATCCAAAACAACTTGAGGAATACATAGAAGCTTCTTTTTCCCATCCTGCATCTTGGGCATTGTAACATGAATCTTGTTAAGGAAATCATATTGATTTTCTTAAATTTCACCTTCATTTTCACTCTCTTCTCCAAAATCCTCTCACATGCTACACTATTCACCGCATTGACCCCTTCTTCTTTCAAAGAGCTCATAGATAGAAGTGCACCATCATCCTCCCCCAGTTTGGCATAGAGAGAAACAATATACCTAGGAAGATTTGATGTTGACTTGCATTCCAATGACCCTCCTAAGGTTCTCTTTCAATACGAACTTGGAATCATATTCTCTAATATTCTTCCTCACCATTGTGGATATCACTATTTTATCTACAATTTTATCAAAATTGAAACAATCAAACATACTTTTCAATTCAAACCCACAACAGAAAGAAACCATGATAAAAGCTTGGGTAAAGATATTCAATACCTAGAGAAAGTGATAGGAGAATTTTGACGAACCCAAAAAAATTTCACGACCTATGTCTTCAGGGCATGTCACCTCCCTAGTCTAAAGAGAATCCAATGTACCAGGTAAGGGAAATCCACCCCTCCCAGTCTGAAGAGAATGAATGTAGCAAGTAAGGTTAGCTCAAATGCATAGAAAATGAATGCAGTAGGTCATGTTAGCTCAAAGGCATAGAGAAGGTTTAACTCGAATGCATTGAAAGAGAGGGTTTACGTAGGGTGAGACCTGGACACAGGATGAGGATGTGTTGCTGGAAAGGGGATCAAGTGGGCAAGGTGTGACAAAGAAGATATCGTAAGTGGCAAAGTTTACTGCACAAGAGCAAGTTACTGACAACTATGGTCAGCTTGGTCACAAGTAGTTAGATTTTTTTGTACAATTTAGTTAGAGAGTCGACTTATGTGTACCATTTTGTAAAGGAGCAATCCTATAAATAGACTTAAAAGTAGGATCTAGAGATCAACTAGGATTTAATCGAAGATCTTTTTGTAATTGTTGGCATCATATGTATTGCGATCTATTTGTGAAATGCATATGAATATGTTTTGGTTTGAGGCTTTCAGCCAACGAATGTTTTGTAATATTTGAAGATAATATAAGGCAAATACTGATGATGAAATTTCTATATTCTTTTGTGGTGTGATGTATGATTTTCCTGTCTAAATTTGAATGATGCGAAGTATTATGATGATTGCATGGTTAATGCATATGGATGTCTTTGTTAAAGTTGTGTTATTTTAGTGTTCAATGTTAATGATGGTAAGTAAATACTGTGATTGATGTACTTAAACCTTGGATCTCTGAATGAAACTATGATACACTAAGAACGGCGCGAAAGTCCTCTTCCTTCTATGGAAATGTAGTTCTGGTAGCCCTTTCTCAAGAATCTCGGGTTAGACTGCATCTGCTTCATAGGTGTTACTTGATAGGGTAAAACCTATCCGGGACATTGTTTAGGGAGATCACGACGAAGGGTGTCGACGGTTCTGTAGGTGAACCCTTGTTGACTAACTGTGTGTCAACAAATGGTTCTATTGTCAGGACCATAGTGCGAGGAAGAATAGGACATGTTGTGACATACAACGAAACCAGAGATCCAGGACTAGTTTGATCAAAAGGCCCAAGAATTTTCCATAGAAGAAAATCAGAACTCTAGATTGTCGGCAGAAGACTGGATGGGAAGATATATTTACTCTGATAATCATGAAATTTTATTCGCGGATTTCTCAATAATTCTATATGAGTGGCTAGCACAACTTACATTCGAGAAGAGGAACTTCCAAGGGGGTGAACCTAATTAGTGGACCCCTAAACTGATCCAGTGGTTGAAAAAGGTCGACAACAAGGCTTTAAGATCTGTTAAAGTGTTGATCAATAACAATTTGGAAGGATATATCACTGAGTTTGTTGTCGACACCGTTAAATCCTATAGTGATGCAGAAAGTAAATTTTTTCAGGGACCTCGAGGTAGGATTCTACTATCTCTACAACTGTGGATTAAGATGATCATATGCAAAAAAGGAATACTAAAAATGAAATCCGAAGAGTAAATATTTGGTGTGCGAAGGTTGTGGGTACCGCGAAGATAAGGGTTGGATGGAATGATACAAGGTATATGGATGGAAGAAACAACAAGACTATGAGGTAATTTGAGGAAGAGTGTTTCCTTCTGCAAAGTGGGGTGAGGTTCCCACAAGAAAAGAGGCAGAGGACTAAGGAGAGTCTTGGTGCAAATGGAACAAGAAACTGCGAGAGGAGACCACAAGGGACTAAGAGACCCTACAGTGACAAAGGAAACGACCAAGCTACACCCGAGCCCAGGGAAGGACCTACCCAAAGAAACTACGTACCTACGCCTCTACATACTACACCAAGTTCAGGAGGAAGAAACATTATTTCATCACAAGTTTTTCATGTGTGTCAACACAGTAGTAATAGTAGTTGATCGAATAATACCAAAAGAATGCCTAAGATGGCAGGTGATGATGTAAACTACTCTTGTTCCAGGGTAATGGTAGTAAGGATCCCGAACAATATTGGTTTTTGTGTCAATCAATATGGACTGTAAAGAAATTACAAGATGAAGAAATCAATAAGGGACAATTAGCGACGACCTTTCGAGGTCGAGCATTGGATTGGTACATGAAATTTGTACAAGTACTGACAGGGCATCAACAGAAGACCCTGGCATAGACCTGGACAGACCCAATTGAAGAGTTTAAAAATATGAAATCTGAGTCACAGTATATTGCTGAACTAAAGGAGATAAAACAATATCTGAAGTCGGTATGGGATTTTGATTAGCGATTCGAAACGATAATGGCTAAGGTCATATTCAGGATGAGTGATGTGCAACACAAGGAATGGTTCATTGCAACATTGGTACCGCACATTCATATTCCATTGATGCAACAAAATATTGCGACACAGACTGAGGATTTGGAAATTGCGATGAAGTTGGAAGCCTCACCAATTGGTGAAACAGGGGTAGGCATGAACCATATCCAATCACAATTGGAGAATATTACTATTAAGCTACAAGATATCAAGAAGGGAAAAGAATTCCGTGAATAAGTATGGTGTAGTCGATGTCACACAGAAGGGAATCATAAGGACTAATTCCTGGACTTTCTTGAATACTTACATGCTGGAGCTCCTAATCCTCTAAGATAAGACGGACTACCATGGTGTCGAATTTTCCACACAAGAGGACATCGATCCGAGTAATGTGTATACCTACAAAACGTTGTGTTGAAACCAATGAATTTGTTTTGTACCTTTTATCGATCAGTTGGACATGAAGAAAAAGACTGCAGAGCATATGAATTGCTCCAGGAAAGGACCATGGACACGTATTTCATGAAGGGAGACGACAGCAACCAGCAGAGAGATCATTGTTACAACCGCAGTTTATTCAACCGCAACCGTAGTTTGTCTAGCAGCAACCACATTTTTCGCAACCATAACCACAGTACACCTAGATGCAGCAATAGTATACTCAACAACAGTATACTCAACATCAGTATGCCCCACTGCAGCAGAAACTACAACAACAGTTTAACCAACCACGATATTATACACAAGGTGGAGTCTGTGGAGGATTCTGTGGGGGTCATAATGGAGGCTTCAGTCGAGGTGGAAGCATGGAACGAGGTCGTGGACCCATGACATGCTATAATTGTGGAGTATTGGGAAATTACCAAAGAGAATGTCTGCACTTACAGTATTAGTGTACCTATTGTAGCACCGTAGATCATACTGTTGATCAAGACTTCCCACGAGTGATTGCGAAGTGGCAAGTGAAGAATGTTCCACCACCACCACAAAACCAAAACTAGAGCTAGAACCAAAACACAGCTCAGAACCAAGCTCTAGGATCAAATGTCAAGAATATTTTCACTGAACCCGGGACTCAGCCAGTGGATGTTGGAGCGATCACTCACAGAGAAGGAATGACATGAGTTGATGGAACGCTACCACATATTCGACCAGTGGCTCGAAAGAAGGTATAGTTTGATGTCGAAAATGAAAAAGAAAATTTCTTTGACACAAGAGATATACTGAACAAGCATATGGGAAAGTTGCATATCTATGAAATGCAACCTACTTTTGATTTAACAGTGATATCAGGACCATCATGGAAGGTCAATACATTGTAAAAAAAAATTGAAAGTTGTTTGTCGCTAGCAAAAGACCCCGATGCATTATCAGAAAGACCATGCTATGAATTCTTTGCATAAGAAGAAAATGGGGAAGGAAATGAGAATGAATGTCCATATCGGTGACTACGACATGGATTTGATCATCTTAGATCTAGGATCAGATGTAAACATCTTGGTGAAGCAAACCTAGGAGAGGATGGGGAAACCATAATTGGTTTTGTCTCCTGTACAACTACAACTAGCGAAACAAGCCAAGGTATCATCAATCGGTAGAGTACCCCATCTCCTTGTTGAAGTGGAAGGATTAAATACATATGCATATTTTGAGGTGATTGATATAGTTGACGAAAGTAGTTCATATCTCGCAATGTTGGGGATTGGATGGGAGAACAACAATATCGATGTTATCAACTTCAAGAAAAGAGTGATGACATTTGAGAATCATGACATACACATAATTTCCCCAATAGATCTCACAGAAGGTCAAAGATACATTTAACCAGTGAAAGAAGAAGTTGTGGGCCGATGGGATCACGCCTATAATATTTTTGAAGACTACATTAACCCCACCACAGATGGAGAGCTAGGTTGGTGAAGTAATAGCTCTGCATCATCATACTTCGACGATGCATTGGAGAATTGGCAAAACCAATTACATGAATTATCTGTTAGAAAATGTGGATGAGTCACTCAGTCACTACGTTGGGTTGCAACAGAGGTCATCGAACTACCGATGTATGAAGGATTTCCTAACTTGGCTAGATTTATTACCGAGTTTAAGGAGAAATTATAAGAACCTTAGTGATTGTTCGCGCTAGAGGAAGCATTGAAGTCTACTCTAGTGAGATGGTGGGCTATACACAAGAGCTCGATAGGATACTAGCCAATATCTTGAAAACTAATGGAGTCCTGATTTGGGGAAGTAGAGAACTACCAAGGAAATAGGTATTGTGGAAATACTAATCCCAATAGCCATTTGGTCACATGCTAGAGCACCCAAATATTAAAACCGACGGAGGAATGGGTACATGCTTTCATCCATACATTGGATGAAGTACCCAGGAGGTGGTACCTGTCGACAAAAATACGAAGGGACACTACAACATGGGAATAATTGACTGTTGGTTTCAGTCAAACATTTAGCTTTGTGCATGATGACCCAGCCATACATAGTTCACTTTAGCACATCTGCACTCTTGTGTTGGAAACAGTTCCAGATGAATTGTCAACAGAAGCATAAGGGACATCAGTAGTGGAGATTGTGACGGAGTGCTATAATGTGACATGGGAGTTGGACGAAAAAGATGATCCATGTGCAATCAATATTACATAATCATAAGGAAGTTGAGATATCATCACACTAGGAATAACATCTCAGGAGATCACATGAAATATTAAGACAACGAAGGTAAATATTGGAACGACGGAGAACCCAAAATTGACTAACATTGGGGATTATTGGGATGAGATAACTATCTCGAAGATCATTGATCTATTGCACGAATTCCAGGACTTGTTTCCGAAAAAATTGTTTGAGATAAAAGGGATTTTAGGTGAGTTGGGCGAGGTGAAAATTCCATTGAATTCATATGCACGACCAATGAAGCAACGACCGTATACACTGAACCTACGATATAAAGAACACATAAAAGTAGAATTAGACAAAATGTTGGATACTGGAATTATCAAAACTATTGAAGAATCATAATGGATCAGTCCGATGGTTGTTCAAGACAAAATGATGGGCATAATACAGATTTTTTTTGACCTCAGGAAGTTGAATGATGCAAGTATTCATGATCTGTTCCGAACATCATTTACAGACGAATTATTGGAAGGAGTCGGAGGAAAAGAATTATTCATTCACAGATGGATTTTCAGGCTACCACCAGATAAGTATTGCAAAGGAATATAGGAAAAAGACCACGTTCGTAATGGAATGGGGATGTTTTTAGTACATGGTGATGTTGTTTGGTCTAAAGAATGCGCCTGCAATCTTTTCAAGGATAGTCATCACGGTGTTTAAGGACTTCATCCACAAATTTATAGCAGTCTACATGGACGACTGGAATATGTATGGGTTGGTAAAATATCACGTTGTGAATCTTTGACTAATGTTATAAAAATGTCAACAACATCAAATCATGTTGAATCTAAAGAAATGCATCTTGTGTGCCCCGTTTGGAATTTTATTAGGACATATTGTATGCAAGGAAGGGATGTTAGTCGATCCCTCCAAGATCACGATAATTGGTGACCTACCTATTCCAATGACAGTAAAATAGTTGAGGGTGACATTGGACCACACCGGATATTGCTGCAAATTCATAAGGGGGTACACAACAATCACAACACTGATGGAGAAACTTCTGAAAAAGAATGTGAATTTCTAATGGAATGATGAATGTCAGCGTAGTCTCAATACTCTGAAGCAGAAGATGGTCACGGCACCAATATTGGTCTTTCTAGATTCAACGAAGGATATTCACACCCACAATGATGCATCATCAGTCGCATTAGGACTAATTCTGGCACAAGCAAGAGAGGGAGCGATCAATCACCCCATCGCATTTGCAAGTCAAAAGTTGTCTACTATGGAAAGGAACTACATAACAACAGAGAGGGAAGGATTGACGTGGTGTATGCATTGCAAAATGTTCACCACTAGTTGTTGGGAGGACACTTCAAAATGTTTATGGATCACTCAGCGCTGAAGTATCTAGTCAACAAGCTTATGTTGGAGGGGGATATTTGCCGATAGTTACTCCTCTTCCAAGAATTTGACTTTGAAATTATCATGAAGCCGGGACAGTTGAATGCAGGACTAGATCATCTCTCGCGGATAGAGTTTGGCAATGAGCCCAATAGCATTGAGGATGGTCTACTTGATGCACAATTGTTTAAGATCGGCATGGTGGATGACCATTACGAACAAATTCTTTAATTTTTAGCAACAGGAAAAACACCAGAGGACTACACCATGAGTCAAAAGAAGCAATTGGTCGTCAGAGTTGTGGACTTTTAGCTAATCATGGACCAGCTTTACAAAATGGGGTTGAATGAAATTCTACATTGATATGCCTTGCTGCATGAACAGGAGAGAATATTGGCCGAAGCGCATGACGAAGTTGTAGGAGGACATTCTGGAGGATGTGTGACCGCTAGGAAGATACTCTGAGCTGGTTTATGGTGGATGATAATGTACAGTGATGCCACAGACTATGCTAAAAGTTGTGATGTCTGTCAAATGACAGGGGAGCTGTCACGATGGGATGAGATTCTGTTAGTACCACAAATCATGTTCCTGTCATTTGATAAATGGGCATTGGATTTTGTGGGACCTGTCAATCTATCAGGAAAATGTATGGGATCACGATACATCATTACTACGATAGACTGTTTGACACGATGGGCTGAAGCAGCACCAGTGACGGATTATACAATTGTGAAAGTAGCTAGGTTCTTATTCAACAACGTGGTTACTCGGTTCGGTTATCCCAAGATACTGATGAGCGACCAAGGAAGTCACTTTGTTAATCCCATGATTAACGCAATGACTGAGGAATTTCAAATCCAGCACCAGAAGAGTACTTCATATGATCTGCAAGCAAATGGAGTAGTTAAAGCATTCAATAAGGTATTCAAAAATGCACTAACAAAGATATGAAATACAAATCGGGATGATTGGGATTTGAAAATTCTTGCGATACTATGGTCCTATAGAATGACGTGTAAGCTATTGACGATACAAACACTATTCAAGATTTTCTGCTGCTAGGAGGTGATAATGTCGATGGAGTACATTGTTCCCAGCCTGCACACAGTGACAGTCATAGGCATGAGCAGGGAAGGAGCGATTGAACAATGATTGATGCAGTTGTTACAGCTTGAGCAGGATTGATTTATCACAGGATTTTATCATCAAGTCGAAAAGGATTGCCAGAATGCAAGGCACAACCGCAATGTGAAAGTGAAGTACTTCCAACATGGTGATATGGTTCTCCTCTACGAAAACAAGTTGCCAAAGCATTCTAGTAAGTTACAAATGCATTGGTTAGGACCGTATGTGATTCATTGCATCACTAATGGAGATGCAGTGCAGTTACAATAGTTAGATGGTGCATTACTGCCCAAGTTGGTAAATGGAAGCTGAATACATCCCTATCCAGATAGCCAAATATGACACCATGATTGAGAAGCCACGCAAAAAAAAAATTGAAAGAGGATCAAGAAAATAAATTGAAAGAAAATCTTAGCAAGAAATGGTCGACAGAAATAGAAAAACAATAGAAATCGCAGCAAGAACGGAGCTTGGCGATACCAAACAAGGTGCCATATGGTCACATTGGATAATAAATGTAGCAATTAAACCAGATGGGAGATGATGAAAATGGATGAGACACACATTTATGGAGGAATCGGATCATTGGATTCAAAGAATCGTCGACATATTTGGTCAATCATTGAGGGATTCGGCTATGATGGTCTAAATCATTCACCCAAGCACTATCAATGCTATAAGAATCGACGGGTGGGAGGTGTGTCATTTGAACCAATGTGATGATTGTGAACCAATACAAGTGTGAGAAAAGGAAAGTGTAAGAGAACAGTCAAGAGTGGAAGCGAGAGAGACTAGTATGGCCCAAATTATTTCAAGTGGTAGCACACAAGGATCACCAATAGCAAGCATACCTATAATAAAAGAGAGGCCAAAAATCCAATAGACATTGTCAAGAACTCCAAAGAAGAAGAGGGGTGCAAATCACACAAAGTCTCTGCCACGAAGGATCAAATGGACCCGTAGTACAACGAGGGCGGCAGAAGTAGAAGTCAACCCATTGATGACAGGAGGAGAGGAATATACAGCAATAAAAGGGCTGACAGTTAATGATATTCCAGGATACATAATGCCATGGAAGGCAGATGCACCATCAGCTCTGTTAGTGCCAGAAATTGTTCTCAGCCTACTAGAAGAACAAGCCAACACAATCTCAAATAAAAATAAAATAAAATTGGTTTTAAGGGTTTTGGTTTATGGTTTTGGTTTTAAAAACTTCATCAACGGGAAGGAAATAAACATCCACAAGCTAATACAAAATTGAATCATGCAAGTTGGATCAACTCAGGATCAAACACATCCCAATAATCCATAAACATTACACATGAAATACTAATTCCACCCACAAGCTACAAGCATTTACATGAATAAACCTTTAAACAGGAAATGAAATTGTAGACTGAGCAATCAACCAGATCAGAAATGAAAAAGCATGACAGGTAAAAGGGCTTATCAATTTATATATAATCAATAACAGTCATCCACTTAAATAAGAGTTATAAATGCTAGCTTGAGAAATCAAAGCTCCAAAAGCCTCTCCTTGAGTGAAAAATCCCACCCTAAAATTGTATGTTTGTCTTCATTTTATCATTACAAAGGTAAATTAGTTCCATAAATACCTTCTAGTTCGAAATTTGAAATAGTTACATCAATTAGTTACATTGTAACTCAAAATATTTAAAGACAATTAACCCAAAAATAGAAAATCGGATTTGGGGAAATTCGGCAAATTTCTAAAAATTTGGGTTTCAAAGACCCCTTCATATCTCTCGATCCAGGACACCTGTGCAAAAACTGAGAGTGGTTTTTTTTTAAATGATTATCTTATGAACAAAAACCTCTGTTGGTTTTTAAAACTTCCCCTCCAATTGATCAGAATATGTGCTGGACATTTGTGACTAAAACAGGAAATTATTAAATAATTCGAACCCTGAAAATAGGCCACAAAGATGAATTCTAATCTCTCAAACGATATTATATGTTGCAAAAATGAGAGAGGCTTTTGTGAATGAGTCTATTCTGGACAAAAACCTCTTTTTATTTTCCATAATTCGTTTCCATCACCTCATAATATGCTCCCAATGATGATGACAAAAACAGGAAAAACAGAGCTACTATAGGAATCTCCTCATGAAAATATTTGACAAAGGACTCAAAAATGAGGGTTAGATTTTAAAGAAAACTTGGAATAAATTTTTATTATAAGTTTTTGAAAGCTTAAAGATATACATATTAACTAATAAGCCCAAAAGACAAACCTTAAAACTAAATTAATGAAATAATTCAACCATTAAAAGAATCAAATCCAACAAAAATTACTAATTGTCCAAAGTTCTTAAAATCAACATAAAATATAAAATCATTTTAAACCAACGGTTGAAAATTAGGATAAAAAGAACAGATAAACTAAGAAAAATATCTAGTTATAACAAGCTCATCCCAGCAAGAACCATTTGTTTGGCATCAAGATGCCAACAACGCCGAAGCGGGTGCATGTTACCAAGAATATTGTTTCGCATCTATAAAAGTTGCGGTATAGCAATCATGACATTCCGGCATATCCATAATGCACTAATCAACCATATGAAAAGAAATCCCATGAGGTCGGAGGACTGATCACTAGAGCACCGACCCAATGGGCAATGTGGTTGCAGCGGTCCGAGCTATTGGCCATCACCCATATGCCACATTTTGGAAGTGAGGTGGAAGCTAAAGAATGTGTGAAGCAGTTGTTGTCATGCTTCCACAGAGGGTATCTATGGTTGGATATGAAAGTTCCTGTCACGGTTAACCTAATCGCGTAGATCACCGACCTGCCCAAGGCAGGTGTCGATCCATCACAGTAGTTTAGGGGAAAAGACAACGACAAAAGTTTGGGCACAATATTGAAGAAGAAATATGACATTGTTCGGGATAAGCAGGAATATGTCATTAAAAATATCAATGACAAAGCAGTTTGAGTTGCAGCAAAGCTACTTGCAGTAAAAATCATGCAGAAAAACAGATCAAACCAATGCATGTCAAGAGTGATTTCATGCGTAGAGCAGTGCATAGAGGGCGTTCAAATGAACTGGTCCCTGTTCTTCTTGAATCAATTATGGAAGACGTCGTCTTCACATAGGAAGGTAAGAGACCATTTACTTATTCAAGGTTATTAATACTAATCACACTTGTGGGGTGGATGGAACCCACACATTACCAGGGGATGGACGTCGAAGTAGTCTACTCATGTAGAGGAGCGCGGTACCAAAACCTATGGGCACTTGAAAATAAGGAGCGACAAATTTATTGCAACGTACAATTTTATTTGTATTTGGATGCACTTTGGGATGCGACAAGGAAACTTCTGTGCATCACAGATACTACAGCATCCAAGTAACAAAGGGTGGCGCGATTCGCAATCGGCCCACATGAAATATACATTTAGGCACGACATGATGTAGAGAAACAGTGGTTAACAACATAATACAAGTTGATTGATGAGGATATTGGCGCCATTATAGATGAATGGTTGACAGAGTGGAAGATTTCGGTCAGTATTGAGGAGTTGTCAAACACAGAAGTAGGACCACCAAAGGATATACCAGTTGAACAAGACAAAGCAAAGGAGTTTGAGAAAGAATCATCCATGACTCCAATATATTCAAATATGGAGAGGCAAATAGAAGAAGGGAGAACGAAGATACCATTCAAACAAGGAGAAGCAAGCAATACACCAATGAGTGTCAAGAAAAAATGAAGCAGAATTCTATGGGGTACTTTCATCAAGTCAAGGGGTTGTTGCAATCCCTGATGAATTCCATTCTCAAAAAGGTACCAAAGACTGATTAACTGTAAATGTTAGCGGAGATAAGCATCGATAAGAGAGTGCGACTTGTACATATTTCTCCCCATGCACTAACCATAGGTAATGAATATGTTCATGTAGCAATCCAGCAATTTCACTTGATTGTCCTCGACATCATTGAGATACCGATGCAGATGCTAGCACGACTGCAGACCGCAGCGAATCAATAAATCCAGGACTGGGAGGCACCGGTACAAGATCAATTAGTCAAGTCACAAGAGCAGATATCACAAGCACAAGCATATATAGAACAAATAAATAAGGCACAATTAGCAAAGGTGATTGAAAAGACCAAGGCGGTCGATGACAGGAAGTGACTGGAGAAGGAAATGTCCGTCGCATGTGAAGAAATTCCAGGTATTACTATGGAGATGTTTGCAAAAGCGAAGGTATTGCGACTAGGACAAATAGTCATTGACTTGAAGAAGGAAAATGAGGAGTTGTAAGCATGTGCAGTACCAAGTACACTTCCAGAACATAGAAGCAAGATAAAGGAGGCAGCGACACAACTAGAAGAGTTGGAGAAAGCAGGAAAATCCTTGGCTGAAGTAAGGACATAGTTTTGGATGAGAGTGGTTCAAGACAACCAACTAAATTAGTTAGGTGTGCAACTCCATGAGGTAGAGGCATAGCTAACAACGATGAGGGGATCACTAAGAATGATGCCCCCAATTGTGCAGGTGACCAAGGCAGTCGAGCTAAAAGAGTTGCAACAACAAGTTAATAAGGTAAGGGACAGACACCAGAGGAGGATGATTGAGTTAGATAAATTCCAGGAGGACGCAGAGCAGCTAGAAATTAAGCATATGGATGGACTTGGGAACACCAGGGATGCTTGGAGTAAAGTGGCGCAGGTATCTGAAGAGCACCCTACAGAGCAAGAGGTCGAAGAATGCACAGCAATAAGCACAAATATCAAAGAAGAAATTGAGTAGATTCAGACAGAGAATGATAGCTACAAAGCTAAGTTGAATGCACCATCTATGTCCAACCGATGTGGCTCAATGACGATACACGAGATTGTGTTAGGGGCCTGTGGAAAAGTTCACTATGCAAGAGGAAGTTACCGACAAGTATGGTCGGCTTGGTTTCAAGTAGTTAGATTTTTTGTCCAAGTTACTTAGAGAGTTGGCTTATGTGGACCATTTTGTAAAGGAGCAATCTTATAAATAGACTTAGAAGTAGGATCTAGAGATCATCTAGGATTTAATTGAAGATATTTTGGTAATTGTTGACATCATATGTTTTGCGATCTGTTTGTGATCTGCGGATGAATATGTTTTGGTTTGAGGCTTTTGACTAACGGATGTTTTGTAATATTTGAAGTTAATATAAGACGAAGATTGATGATGAAATTCATGTCTTCTTTTGTGGTGTGATCAATGATTTTCCTGTCTGAATTTGAATGATATGAAGTCTTATGATGATTGCAAGGTTAATGCATATGGATGTCTTTGTTAAAGTTGTGTTATTTTAGTGTTCAATGTTAATGATGGTAAGTAGATACTGTGATTGATGTGCTTAAACCCTAGATCTCTGCATTTAATTGTGAACACGTGTACAACATGGAAACTCGGTTCAGTAACTGGCATGTAATTGTATGAGCGATTAGATATCCTATTGTCTTCCATCAAAAGGAAATGAAATAATATTTACGGGAGCGGTACCATTCTCCTTGGTGAGCGGCAGGCCTTTTTCCTTTAGACATGACTTTTGTAGAATTCGCTCATCTTTGGGAAGGGTAAGTGACCATGATTATTTTGGTGGGTTTTGGCTTCGAGATATTTTGATCTTTGTTAAGTCATAAGTTAATATAGTATATCTGGTTTGTAGGTTGTTGGATATACTTTTAAGAATTTAAAAAAATTGCTCCCATATTATTATCATTACAAACAAAACAGTATTGACCCAACTTTCAGAATGGTCTGTCATCGAAAAAAAAATTTATAATAATGTTTAAGGGAGAGGTGCGGTGCTCTCCTAAGCGGGCCTTGGCCCTTCTCCTTTTGAGTGGAATTTTGCTGGAATTACATCCACCATTATCATTACAGACAACACTATACAACCAGTGTTCACGCAAGGCTTCAAACAGTTTCATTTAATGAGCATATCCCCCACTAACGTCATATGCATGGCCCAAGTCTGGTTGTCGTTCAGTCATATTTTCAATGAAATAACGTCTGCCAGTGGGCCATTGCCATGGAATGTACTAGAGCACCCGTGACCCACACGATCCACAGTTGTGGAGTCTACGAATGAGAAATGTCGAGGATCCATTTTTGTTCGGGCATAGGATTCTAGGCGCCAAGACTTGAACAAAAGAACATGGAAATGAGCCAAAATATATCAGTGTCCGCGGAACTGAAATATTATGAAAGCACACTAATTCTTACAACCAAAGAAACAAGGAAATCTTCGTTGAATTTTTAATGGCGTGGCAGTCCATGTGTCGTTTTCTTATTGAACCATCAATGTTGTTGATTGAACAAGCTGATGTCACCTCGATGATGTGGATCATTCGATACATGTCACATGGCCTCATAACATTGGTTCATATAGGACACATTTTTCTCTTCATATCATTGGAACTAGTTTAGATGAAAGCAACATTTGGGTGAGCAAACAATTTCAGAAGAAATATTCATGTAATTCTATTGGTCCAACGGGTTCAAGACCTTAAAATTATATTCATTATAATTCATTAGAATGTTGGAGACTTCAAAAGCATCTGAAGAGACTTAATGGTTAATAATATGTGTTATTTCCATGTAGGTAATATGTTCAAAACCAGCAGGGTAGGGCACAGGGACTTCACTTAGTGAACCTCTCACATAGCATGTGTGATCATGGGATATTAAAGAATACCCTTAATTTCGAGAGATATTGACCCAAACTTTTTTTGTTGAAACCCCCTCCCAATACTTAAAACCTCCTCCCCACCCCTTTTTATACCTCAATCCTTATAAATCACCCTACCCACCCCCACCGTAAACCCCTCATCCCCCCAATACCTACAATATATTGGTTCGATTTTTGATAATTTTAAAACCCACAATATGAACTAACGTGATAAGATATCGGTCAACAAGTGAATCCCCGATGGGGTAGGGTTGCTCATTGGCTCATTGTGACAAGGCTCAAAGGGTAGACGACTCCTAGGATAAAATCTCACCCCAGTGGACTCCCAGACGTCTCAGCCCCTATGGAGTAACAAGTTTTTGGTATATCTATCTTGCAATTTATTGGATATACCCTTGGAAGATTGTTGTTCTCATGGTAAAAAAAATCGAGAGGGAAATTCAAGAGGTAAGGAAAGGGAGCTTGAAAAACTACATACTTATTAGTCCCTGCCAAAAGCTAACGAAACTATTGTAACATTTTTTCTCAATTTTTGTGTTTTTTAAATTAATTTAAGATGAATTGATTAATGCACTGAAATTTATAAGTTTCTTCAAAGTTTAGCTTTAGGGTATGTTCTGATTTTTAACCAAGACCAAAGTTGATTAATGCACTAAAGTTTAGAAGTTTCTTCAAAGTTTAGTTTTAGGATATGTTTTGATTTTTAATAAGGAGCAAAGTTTAGCAGGTAATATTTTGATTTTTAAATTAAAATTATATTGTCTCTCTTTCTTATTAATTGACAACATAATATGTATAGAATGTTATTGAAAAATCTTCATTTTTATTCCAATAAATGAAGGTTTTTTTTATGCAAGTAAGAGAGCGAGACTTTATATTAATATCAAAAGAATAGTTACAACCAAAGGGATTTTCTCTTAATCAGACCACTACTTTGTTACCTCCTAACCAGCTGTCTCTAAATGTTCTGGTCCAAACATCCTTTCCACAAAACATAAGTGGCTACAGAGACTAAAATTACATACATAGGTTCAAAATTCCTCCAGCAGAGCTGACTAAAACCTTCCATGACAATTATAGCACAAATGACCACAGACTCAGATAAAACACCTACCACACTTAAACCATTAAAAGGATATAACATCATTTCCCCACAGAAGGGATCAAACCACAAACATCACAGGCCATCAAAGTAGCATATACGAGAGATCCGACATCCGACTATGGCTCGAGCTAACCACACCGATCTTCGAAGCATTCATTGGAGAAGGCCTATCCAAGACCTAGAAGCCCAACCAGGTAATGAGGAAGTCGACTTCAGAGTTCAAACGCCAAATTATTCCAAAGTATTCCTAAGCCTCTGGAATACCCTCTTGCATCCAACCCCATCCATTCACTTCTCATCCAAATTTTCCTACTTAGGTCTTGGATTTGAGTCACCAAACACTTTGTCTCCTGCAGAAATACTATGGCCAGCTTTTTCTTCTAGATATTTTTATTTAGTATCTTAATTTTCCGAGAGCTATTTAAGACCCTGATATTCCATGACAAGATCTTCATTAGGGAAACTTACAGACCTAGTGAAGCTTTAATGGTAGGGTATTGAGCTTACTCTACCAACTGCTTGTCTACTTCTGCGGCCCTGTGTTTATTTGTCTTCCTTCTTTTCTTCTTAGATGGTTCCCCAAATTTCCGCTGTGTTTCCTTATGAGATCCAGAACTGATCCCAAGTTGGTTCGACAAACGAGCCTTGATGATTTATTCTTTTAATAAGATTACTTGTTCCTGCAAGATGTAACCTTTCCCTTTATCCGCACAGGCTTGTTCAATTCCTTCCAAATCTATATCGCCTCTGTCCATATCCTCAGCCTCATCCCCTAAGTTAGATCTGGTCCCTTCTCGCCCCTTAGCTTTCCCTGCTTCCTCTTTTATCACAGAAGTAGAATCGAGTTTCCCCGCTTAGGATAACGTACCCCAATTTTCCATCACAAACTATTTCGAGTTTTCCTCCTTATGATCTTCCAAAGAGTCAAACTTGTTTGAGATCGCTACCTTCTTATGCACCTCCTAGTTGTCTTTCTTTCGACTACGTCTTTTGCATGAGGGACTCTTGTAAGCCCTTGTTCCTATTTCTCTTGATTTGTCTTTGGATTCTTCATTGGACAATCCCTAAATAAATGGTTGTATTCATGACATCTTCGGCACCGAAAAGGTCTATGTTCATAATCGAGGGTTTGCATCTAATCTTCATCCTCCCATGAAATTCGTATTGCTTCTGGTACCTCTTTGGATAGATCCATAAAAACACAGATCCTCGCATAGGTCATATAGCATTGGATGATTTTTGTTATGAGATCTTAATAAATTTTCCTAGACAATTCCCCAAATCCTCCAAAATTTCTGGATCCCAATACTCACTAGGAAGGGAATACAACGTGATCCATACTGGGGTTATTCTCATATCTTCCTTCTCCGTACAGAACTTCTCTTTCCATGGTCTCAAGAAAAGGCCTATCGAATAATAGAAGTATGGGCCTCCATCGAAAACTCGATTTTTATCCTCCAAACTGATGAAAGAGATGGTAAAGAACCCTTTGGAACCCAAACGGAGATCGTAATCACCCTTAGGTTTCCAAGTCGAGTTGATCCACCCCAATAGGGCCTTTTCCGAGGGTTGCATACCCACAAACTTCCCTATCAATGCAAGATCTAACATATACTAGATCTGCTCCCTAATCTTCGAGGATCATATTGTCATTGATGGAATCATGGCTGCTTTTGGCATGCACCTCCCTGGTTTCCTTAGCATTGATCCCCTTGCTTGATTCTAGCCATGATCTATATCTATTGGGATATCCCCAATTTTCAAACCTTTTGAGTCAGGATTCATGGAGGCTTGCCCACCTCCCCCTTTTCCCTCCACCATCTTACGTCAAACCATCCTCCACCAAAAATCTCCACTAGGCCTTCGTCCTCTGTCTCCTTCCTAAGACAATAGCCTATTCCAATAAATGAAGTTATCTAAGGTGGTGGTTGATAGTTAATTTATATTTCATTAAATAAAGCTATATGGATTGAATGTTAGTGACAAAGCCTCATTAATATTCCACTAAATGAAGCTATAATTTAGCTAAGGTGGTAGTTTATAGTTAATCTATATTCCATTAAATGAAGCTTATGGTAATGGTGATAGTTGATTCATTTTGATTCTTGTTGGGAGGAAATCATAGATAATCATTCCATATATGTTGGGAAAAAACCATAGATAATCATTATGTAGATTCGTTGTATCTAGACCTTCACTACCACTACTTATTCCCATCATGGCTTCTTTGAAATCTTGTAATTCCAACCCCAACTTCATTTCTTACTTTCGATTTGTTGTTGCTTTTGTTCTATTTCAAGTGGTAAGCACCAATCCAAGTTTATTAAAACTGCTTGATGGTTTCTTCCATGTTTTATAGCTTATCCTACCCACTTGGTTTGCATCTATAACCTTTGATGTTGAAAGCATGGTGGGTTCAACCTCTCGATAATTTTTATTGAAATTGGAAGTGTCCTCATCGCATATGAACAACATGAGGTCATTGAAGGTTAACAACCTAGAGATAGAGAGGCTCAAGAAGGAGATTAAGAAGGAGTCTGAGACTGAGAACAACACCAACAATTAGCATGTACTTCATGACCTAGCACAGACAAAGAGTCATAGATGATGGATACAAACAACGACATGGATGAGGATAACCTTTACAATAGGAAAAAAAAGAGAAGGACCAAGGATAGGACAAAAGGGAGGAGGAACATAAAGGAGAAGAAAGGGAGAAAGATGAGGACCAAGAAATGGAGGATGCACCAAAGGATCCAACTCAAACTTCAATTCTCACAATTTTATTCATGGCACCACCACAAGGAGAGAATCCCATTGCATTTACAATACATTTGGATCCCCGAGTGGTAATGCAAGTAATTGCACCACTGATGCATGACAAGGAGCATGGATTTTGAATTATACAATCCCACTAGCTAAACTTTAACATTGTTGAATAGATCACTATTGTCGTACAATAAAAAGTAGAGATGCAACTCTAAGAATGTGTGGTATGGTGGAGAAGAACTACACTGAATCCTAGAGTCAACCATTGGGGTTAGAGATCCACGAACAACCCTTAGCTCATATGACCCAATAGTGCCACTCCACTACCAAGCATCCCATCCATCGGACATCTAATGCACTCCGCAATGGTACCATATCATCATGAAAGTGTTCAAAGGAAGTCTCATGGAGGGTTCAATAATGATTCAAAAACTCAATAGAAGTCCCTCGAGGAATTATAGAAGAAATGATCAGAATTGGAGGTTATTATGGGAAGGTCTTTGAAAACACTTAGAGAGAAATTAAAGCGTTGTGATGGGAACAAAAACTTGAGTGAGAAAGGAGACAAAATCGATGTGGTTGCAACAATTGAAGCATAAGTTACTATGGACAACCCATCATCCTCCTGATCCCAATTTCTTGATTGTTATCAATTTTCATTGTCCACCATGAATTGTATATATGATATTATTAATATTTATAAATGTTGTGAAGTTTTAACTAAATTTTCAGTGTTATATTTATGCACGTGGATGAATATGTGATTTTTAGTAGCATATAAAGCATTGCTTTATTAGTATTCCTTATTCACATTTATGACGGGAGTACTGGAAAACTTCTTAATGTGAAACTAATTTCCAAGCACCAGGCTACATTCAAGCAGAGTTATGGAAGTTTTCAATGTGTGGTTGAATAATTATTTTCAAGTCTTTAATGCAAAGCCTACTTCAACATAAGAACAACAATTGCCAAACTTAGTGATATTATTTTGGTTCTTTATAAACCTCCATTTATAGTGTGTTCAAGCCAAACTACTTAACAACCAGCTACAATAATAACCTGTGGAGCATAGAGACTGAAGGCTCAGTCCCAACCTATCGATAGAAAGGGATTGGGGACAAATTTGTAGTCTTCAACAATGTTGCTAATATCTCACACACATTTGATCCAAGTCTCCAGCCAAACTCAAAGAGGTGAAAAATTCACACTCGAATATGGTTAGGGACTTTACAGTGGTATCAGAGCTATGCATCCTGCCAAGGTTGGCAAAAATTGATGAGAAGTTATTTCATATTGTACATACATGGGTAAAAAAATATGAAAACAACTTAGGAACACTTAACAAAGTTGTTACAAGTTTCTTAGGAATATCAAAAGAATCTAACGACATTGTTAGAACACCCTGAATGGTTGGAGCCTTACTTATTGGTGGGGAAGAAAGAGGAGGGGTTCAAATATAAAAGGATTGGTGACAAGGATACCTCATCTCATGACAGATGCTTGACATAAACCTAGGATGACATCTTGGAAGTGAACACATCTACTCAGGTTGAGGATGTGTGTAATGAAGTTGACAAAACCATAGTCGTCCTTCCATCATTAGAACTATCTTATGAGGATGATGACACTGATGCTTATGATGTGTGCACTAATTGTACTTTTATGATTATGATGGGCTTGGTGCAAAGTTGGGTTTTCCATATTCTTCATCATCCACAATAAGGACCTAGCCTTCGATGGAAGCTAGAACACAGGAGTATGTTGGTGACATGTGTGTTTTGAGGGAGAAGCATCTCGTGACATTTCCACCCGAGGATCATTCAAAGTTACAGGGGTTTAGGGAAATATTTGACATGGAAGGTTGCGACCAAATGCTTGTTTTTCATTTTGAGGATCCTGAGTTTCCTATGTGGAATAGAGGCTTAGCCATGAAGGAGGTATTTGAGCACATCCCGTGTAGTCCAACCAACATGGAGGTATATGCATCAATGGATTGCATGGAAAAATATAGGACCGATATGGAGACACATTGGGATACATGCCCATTTGACTTAAGTGGAGTATTGGCTACAGTGACGCATACATGATATCTGATGTCACATGATGTTATAGTTTCATGAAATCGTATACAAGAGGGTACTCATACATACTGTGGTGTACATTGGAGCTTTGGTTTGTTTCCTCTAGGGAGACCTAGCGACAGAGTCATTGAGCATACCATTGACTTGAGGTTACCCAGAATTGAGGAGTGGATGGGTGAGCCTCATATAGTAGTATATCCCTCGATGAATGTGTTTCAATGGGGATATCAACAAACTAGGGATAGAGGGTTGGCTACTCACAATATTTCCTTTAAGTGTTGTTATGAGCTCTTGGTCACACCATTGGGATTGACCAGTGCACCTGACATTATCTAGTTTTGCTCACCATTATAGAGGATTTTGTTGTCCTTCTTTGATGCTTCCATGATATGCAACATGTCTTGGGAAGATCACTTGAGATGGTTGGGTGAGTCATGCGGTGGTATGGACATGACCAAGATTTATCATTTGGACTATCTAGTCAATGTGCAAGGTGCACAGGACAAGACTCAAGATGGGTTAGATCGATGCACATATATTGCATCTAACAGAGTAGGGGACGAAATTGTACACTACAGAGCTCATACATGTTTATCCCCTGAGTCCACACTTCTGGATAAGATCATGAGGGTTATCAACATGGTACAATAGCAACGAGTAGGAGTTGGGTTTGATAGACTCCCTATTTGGTGGTAGGACCCAGGAATTCATTTGCACAATGGATTGTTTCAGATTGTAGAGGTGATCGCCAAAGCTATGATGATGATCGGTAAACTATATTGTGATGTTAGTAGAGGAGAGGTTTAGACTTCCTCTTTATGGAAGTGCAAGATTTATTTCCTTGTATTCAAAATTGAGACTAATAGTGGGGTTGTTATATTTGAGATGGCCAAGCTTGGGTGCATGGAGGAGTGGTGTTTGGAGGGCTTTCTGTAGCTTATGATTGCTTTGATCATTAGGGGCATTCATATGGATTGATATGTTAGCACTAAACAGACTAGCGCTATATGTAGAGGGTGTTGCACATCCTACAATTTAATGCTGGAACCGGGTGACTTCACCATAATTTTCGAACGTTATGCCTAGTGAGCAAAGTAGGTCAGGGCTCACTCATTCAGTAACATTGATGCATCCTTCGACCATTTCTTGTGAGTAATGGGGAAGCACTTGAAGCCAACTCATGGCTTGTCTATGGAGAGAGGTCTAACGAATGACGGCCCGTAAAGGTCAATTCCAGGCAAAATCGTTGATTGGTTAGACAAATCTGATTTAAGTTTACTTAGACACAGTGTTGCATCTTCAATGTTCATCAATGGTCAGAAATGAGCCCCAAACGGTTTATGGCCACATGCCCACAGACAACATTGGAATTCGATGATTTTGTTAATAAAATTCATTTTTTTGTTTTTTAAATCAATGGTCAGCCTCTGAAATACCTCCACGACATTTAAATTATGTAAATTTAAACATTTAAGCTACACGTAGACCCAGATATGGTTCCTTGGCTGAAATACGCAATAAAACAAAGAGGAATTGGTCTCAATAATTGTAAGCACATGTAGAGCATGGACACATGGTTCAATAATTGGCATGCAATTGTACAAGCGATTAGATAGGAGTAAGCTAAATTTTACATTATATGCATCTAAAATTTGGTGAGAATTTTGGCCAAAATTTGGTGGAAATTGTTTAAATGGTAGTTTTTACTAATTGGAATTGCTTAGTCCCGATGTCCCAAAGGTAATGGAAAATCCTAAATTAGTTTTTATAATAAAAATTACAATTTCAACACTAAAATTTTTATTTTTAACAACAAATCGTGTTACCAAATTCCAGTCAAACTTATAGAAGAAAATGCAAATAGTGTAGAATTTAGCCAACTCCGATTAGAAATTTGGTTGTCTTCCCTCCAAAGGAAAGAAAAAAACTAATATTTACGGGAGCAGTACCATTCTCCAGTAAAAATTACGACTATAATAAAAAAGAACAACTGCTAGGCCCGAAACCAGCTCAAAACTTTGTGCCTACTACCTATGTGAACCTTGCTACCAATGTCCACTTGTTTTTCATCAAAATGAAATTCAAAAGGCCAATTTGATGAGTCCTCCTCTACAAGACTTCATTTCTTGCATGAATATCATGGACTCACGACAACTATAAACAACACTTGATGTTAGGAAAATACAAATACTGACATTTAGCTAGGATCACAAACTATGCTGAGGTCGATTTATGCATTGCTATAGAGAGGTGTCATTGGGAACACAATATGGAGAAACAATGGTTATTAATAAAATTAAAGAAAAACAATTTTTGGCTCAAGAATAGTATTCAATTTGATGGGTGGCATGATTGTGATGCAATCTCCCTCCATCCTTCCAAATATTTGTGGTTTCTCACAATATTTGTCCTTGGCGCCACCAAAATACATATAAAATTTACTTTTCTTCACATCCTCTTCCCTTTAAATCCACATCTCATAGTCATAACTAAGGATTATTATGCATTCACATCCTCACCTTATAATACGAATTGGGTCAAGGCACAGAGACAACCATAAAATATTAAATGTGTCAAGATGCAAAGAGTAGGAGACAACTATAAGTAAGTCTTATATTAAATTTACCATATAAGTCTTTAAGTAACACTATCAACTGAGATTTGACATGTTGGATTATTGTGATCTTCTTATCAGTCCTCACCAATGTGATTGCAAGGAATTCTTTGAAGGTGAAGTCCATAATTTTAGGTCTTCTTCCTCATTATCATCCCTTTTGGTAAGACAATAAAGAGGGCAGTGGCATGCATTAGCATGGAAAACGGTTTCGACATAGAGGTATACACATTAATTTTTTTCATTAAATAACTTAGATTCCTACCAGTGACTGTCGATTCACTGAATCGTGGACTAGTACAAAACAAAACAAATTTTAGAGCCCCGACCCCTGCTCACACCTAGAACTTTCTATAATCTATCCATCAATAAACTTATTTTGGCATTTTGGTTGAAGTTAAAAGGCGGATTGTTGAGACTCAGACATGCATTGAGTTGAAAGGATTCAATTGACTTAGGCTTGATTCCATTGCCCCTCCATCCCATACATGTATGCTCTCACGACAAGTGTTGAAAAAAAATTGATTCCCTGACCCTAGTTATGCTATCTTTTCTAACTTGCTTGGTATGTAGGAAATTTTATTTTAATGTTTTCCAAGTTGTGTATTATTTTTTCTTAGGTGCCCAATCCTTATCATTATTATATCTCTCAAGCTTGGATTGCACGTGGAGCCCCAATATGGTTATGACATAGTCTAAGTAGTTTTTTTGTATAATGAGGTGTGCTCCAACTTGAAAAAATACAATAGAATAGTTGTTATGTTACTCTATTGTAAAATTAATGATACACATATGACAACTTAATGTGTTCAAAACAAGTTTTATTGAAAATATACTATTTTTTCATGTAAATAGTAAGGGGTGCTCAATTGTTAAAATTTGTAAAAATTTGAAAGAATAATATTATTTTTTGCATTTTTTTTGCTAAAAGAGTTTAGTTAGTTTATACTTGTCAATTAAAGTACAATTATTTATATTGCCCTTCATCTTTGAAGGGCTCCAAGAATAAATGGACTTCCAATTAAAATTAAGACACACCCTTCAAATTTGATCACTGCCACCATGGCTTATTTGAACTCTTGTAGTTCCAACCCTAGCTTCATTTCGTCCTTTCGGGAAATTGTTTCTTTTGTTCTATTTCAAGCGGCAAGCGTTAGTCCAAGTTTTCTGAAACTGCTTGATGGTTTCTTCCATGTTTTATAGCTTAACTTGCCCACTTGGTTTGGGTTTGCAATCTTTGATGTTGAAACCAGGGTGGGTTTGACCTCTCAATGTTTTTTGTTGAAATTGGAAGTGTGCTCATCACGTATGAACAACAAGGGACTGTTGAATCTCAACAACCCAAAGATAGCGATTCTCAAGGAGTAGATCAGGAAGGAGTATGAGACTAATAACAACACCAATAATTAGCTTGTACTTCACCTCCTAGCACAAACCAAGAGTCACATATGATGGATACAAACAATGACATGGATGAGCATAACCTTGACAATAGGAAAGATGAAGAGAAGGACCAAGGGTATGACAAAGGCGAGGAGGAACACGAAGGAGAAGAAAGGGAGAAAGACGAGGACCTGAAAATGGATTATGCGCCAAAGGATCCAACTCAAACTTCAATTCTCACATTTCCCATCATGGGACCACTACAAGGAGAGCGTCCCATTTCATCTACAATACCTTTGGATCCCTAAGCGGTAATACAATTAATTCCACAACTGATGCAAGACAAGGAGCATGAGTTCTAAATTATGTAGGCCCACTAGTTGAACTTTAACATTGTTGAATAGATCACTAGCGACATACAATAAAAAGTAGAGCCACAACTCTTAGAATGTGTGGTACAATGGAGAAGGAATACACTAAATCCTGTTGTCAACCATTAGGGTTATAGATCCACGAACAACCCTTGTAAAAATGTAACATTACACATGTTGCCAACACATGATCATATGTCAAGAATGAGTAATATCTTGATTCATAGAAAAGTAAGAAATAATAGATCATGACAAATCATTATTTCAAATAGTGAGGTGAGCTAAAAGGAAGTAGTAACAATAGACTGAAATAGAGTGGAAATAAATGAGACACAAATTTATTAAGTGTGTAGATAACAAAATGGACATAGGAAGATTTGAATGGCCTAGTATTCAAGACAATATTTGGAAAAAAATTATAATTATCAAATAGATTCAATCTCCAATTAATTTTCATCTCTTTCAACATTAACACTCTGAAGAGATCCCAATGTTAAAGTTGAAACATATAGTAACAACAACATGTAAATGACAGTAGCAATAGTATGTCTATTTACACAAAATTATAAGAGCAATAGTAGATTTCTCTAACAATACAAAAGAACAATTCTTATTACTTAACAAATCAAATGACAAAATTACTATGTTGTACAGTAGAGTGGGATTCATAACTAACACTCCAATGCATAAATGATTTTAAGGGTGAATTATAGCCTATGGGTGAATTTGGAGTGACCAAAAAAAGGTGGGAGAATTTTTAATATTAAAATGGTTTTTTATTTATTTAATAAATTAGCCCATTTTTTATTTTACATATAATTGCCCCAAATTAAATAGCATAACCGTGAAACTATGAAAATTCATAAAATGGAATTTATCCCACTCAATTATGGGGAAAATCTTGACATTCACCCGGATTTGTTCGGCAGTGGAGGTTAAATCACCAGAATTTTCCAATTTTGGAGGAGAAACGGAGATGGTTCACACAAATTTATGGATGATAGGTTAAAAATTTGGTATTTCGCCCCTGATTTATGGATCTTTGGTTAAACGGGTCTTAGTTCGTCCTTGATTTGGGTAAAATAGGTAAAATGGACTTAGTGTTTCCTTGAATTGGGTTTGTGGAGCAATTATGTTTCTATATTACCTTCCCATCTTTTACCAAATCATCCTACATCTGTCGATTTGGTCCACATTTGAGAAAAACATGGAGATTTAGTTGTTTTTGTACTTGATTTGGTCCATATTTGAAAAAAACATGGATAGATTTAGTCAACTAGGGACGTTTTGTACCTATATAATGCCACAATAGTTGGGGTTCAACATCAAGCTTGATTTCATGCAAATTGTGTCTTTACAATGGATTCGTGGATTTGTGGAAAGGAATTTCACAGTGGCTGCCTCCTAAGTGGAAGATCTCTGCATTTGTTCAAGGTTCTTTCTATCTACAAATTTTTACATTTTATTTTCTTCTTTAAATTATTTGTTGGTATGTACTGAGGCACCCTTAGGTGCACCCCTGCACTATTAGGCTTCCTGAATCTTGATCTATATTTGATTTTAAAAAAATTATAAGGTATCGACTATCCTCCCTGAACTCTTACAGCTTACGGCCCAGCCTACAAATAGTGCAGGTCTAGCTATCCATTTAGCATCGTCATCAGTCAGGTTGGGATGAGTTGCATGGGTCTCACCGATATACAACATGTTGTTTTCAGTGTAGATATATTATCTAACGTCTTTCTAATTTTATTATTTCTATTGAGGGTCTAGGGAGTTACTAGTTTATTTGATTGAATTTTATAGCAGGGTTGCACTTCGATCTAGGATCTAGAATTGGTATGTTTCTAGGGTGCTAGTTTCAAATGAAGCTATAACATATACCCTTATTGTTTATTACCTTTTCTTTTGAACGTCAGTATGGTTTGATCTTTTTGATCATTTTAGCATAGGGAACCATGGCAAGACTGGTAGCTAGACTGTGTAATCGTGACCTCTATATATTCTAATTGGAATCTTATTTCTCTTCATCTTCAGTTGGATTAGTTGGTATGGGGGTTCCTTATTCCTATCTATACATTGGAAAATCCCCCATAATGTGGGGCATCTAAGAACATAGGAAGTTCAAGTTTTGGAAATGTGTGGATACTAAGTAAAATAAGGGATAATATTTGTTATTATATTTCCTATTTCAATTACACTATCAGTTGTGGATGGCTTTCCTATGTATGGAGGCTTTATTGGCAGACAATAATTTATTATGGTTGTCAAGTATGTTTGTTTACAGTAAATACATCTTAGGAAGGAGATGATAGATTGACATGTGAACTTTATGGATGAAGTTATAGAGATCCTGTCACTAATATGTCACTTGCAATATTTTTGTCAAAAATTTAATCTTTTTAATGCCGACATTAGTAGATCATCGGTTTACAAATCGTTTGATTCATAGTTATGCCTCTTCGGGGAAAAGAAAAGGAATTCTAGTTTGCAAATCCTATCATAGTGTAAGTGCACCTGGTTCTACCCATCACAAGGACTTGATTATGTGTCCAAATATCACAAGTTAGGTGTAATTTCTATTATTGATGGTGAAGGACATTGTGTTAGACAGGTAGATACTAGATGGGTAGGCTCATTTGTCCCTTTAATGCAAAAATTGGATGAATGATAACCTTTTTGTGTCATGTTGAGCTCATTCAAAAGTGGAAAATAAACCAGCTGATAGTTGATAGATCTTGAACCTACATCTCCTCACCCTCCCTTGTCTATTGCACCATTGGTTTCAGTGCAGATCTTGTACAGGTTTTGCAATTTGTTATTTCATACTACAGATTGTTGTCACAGTATAGGAAACTAAGCAGGTGGCTGATTGAATTTTTCTTATCCTATATGTTTGTGTATTGATTTCCATCCAAAATATCGATACAATAAAATTCTAAATATAGCTTGAATAGCAAAACCTCATCTTAGGAAGGGGAGGATGGAATGACAATGTGAACTTCATGGATGAATTTACCGATATTTTGTTATTAATCTGTCATTTGTGATATCTCTCTCAATTTGTTTTTCCTCTGAATGTCGACATTAGCCCATCACTGGTTTAGAATATTTTGATTGATATCTATGCAGTTATGAAACAAATATTTGATATATAGCATAAAATACCATAGTGCACAACATCTAACCCTCTAAATAAAGTCCGTTGATATTTTTTCCCATGAACAGATATTTTGCACCTTTCTTGTACTATGCTATGCAAAATTTCTATAACTTTTTCCTTCTCTTTTAGTTCATAAGTTCTTTCTCACCTCACTCTGTGGATGCCTATATTTCCTTTTCATCATAATTTTCCAATGTGAACAATTTGTTTTCTTGACATTTATGCCTTGATGAGCATTTTCAATGACAACCAAAGCTTAGTCCTTTTTTTTCTCTTATCCATTTCCTGTTGTGATAATTATGTAGATTGAGCCATGGTTTCCCTCTTAGGCACAAACTGATCTCTACTTCCTTCATATTTCGAATGATAGACTTGTGTATAGCTCTATTCTTGATTTGAACATGTCAAGAAATTTGCATATCTTCCATAACACTAGATTAACGACAACCTTTTTGTGTTATTATGGGCTCATTCAAAAGTGATAAATCAACAAACTCACAGGTTTATAGGCTATAGTTCTTGAAACTACATCTCCTATTGTACCCTGGTCTGTTGCACCATTGTTCTCAGTGCAGATCTTGTGAAAATACATGTTCCACAATCTGTTATTTCATACTATTGATTTTTTTCACAATCTAAGCAAGCGACTGATTGAGTTTTTATTATCCTATTTATTTGTGTATTGATTTCCATTCAAAAGGTTGACACATCACAACTTTCAATGTTAAATTTGGATAGCAAAACCTGCCCTTGTATGCATGCAGATTAAGCATGCCTAAAATGCAAAAGTGATTGGGTAGGATGGAATCTAGGCACGTGTAACAAGTAAGGTTGTTGGCATGGATCATGGAACACCTTAAAGCCATTTTTCTTATCATTTGAAGACCCTGAATTTTAGTCCAAATTCAAATCCAAACTAAATGGTTGCATTTTAGAGAAGGGTAGTGTCAAGCTTTCAAATATTCTTTTTAAATATATGCTAAGTTTTGGTAGCATATTTCAGTAGATATAGGTAAAATTAAATCAAAATGCATTTTTTTCTGTTTTGGATTTTGGAATTTGACATCATTTGAAATTTTTTGTAAGCCATGTTTTTGGAGGAAATCATTACTCCAATATCGCAAAAAGATGACTTACGTTCCGAAAATCTATTTGTTAAACGATGACCTTGCTTCTTGAATTAGGTTTGTAATCATTAGTGATTACATAATTCCTTTGGTTTATGCTCATTAGTAATTAATAATTCCTTTGATTTATTACTTCTGGAACTCTTAAGATGCTTCTAAGAAAAATCTAGCTCAACCAGTTATTCATGGTTAGAGAGTGGATGGATATTCTTAAACGTTTCTTGTGTTTTTATTAAGCCTATGGTCTATGGAACACAACAATAGTTGGGAGCTTTCTTATATGTGTTGTTAATTGTCTCAGCATTTGGGAGCCTCGAGTGTTTTTGTTGATTATCATTGGTGTTTCACACATGTAGTCAATGTTGGCACAAAAATAACTTGGAACTAAGTATTTTCTTTTGCTAGCAGTTTCAAGGGGACTAAGAGGTATATGAAACCTATTGATCCCTATCTAATTTTGTGTTGTTGTTTATACTCTCTCTTTTATGATATGTTGTGTAAAATAATAGGTAAACATAGGCCAATAGGAGTGTAATTTTGAGAAGCATTAGCCCTTCTATTCTAGAGAAAAATTTAACAGCTGTGAGGATTCCATCCCCAATATGGACGTTGTTATTGTAAGTTAGAAGGTTAACTGGTTTGAATAGTCTCTCCTTTGCCATTATAATGCCATCCATTAATTGTGAATATGGTAAAGAGAGGCCAATAGGAGTGCAATTTTGAGACTCATTAGTCCTGCTATTCTTTGGAAAAACTTAACAGTTGTGAGGATGGTCAATGTTATTGTAATATAGAATATGTACTTTGAATTAGTCGTCCCTTTTCCATTATAATGCCATCCTTTTCTTATTTGATATATTAGCAATGTTTAAGACCCACATCATTTTGGTCACTATGATATTCTTTCTTGCGGGCACATAGATTACAAATGTATTTAGCAATTTTGCATGTGGAAGATTGGCCAACTCTATTGAAGATTGTTTAGCAGCTTGAGGTAGGTTGTGTTCCTGTAGTTTCTTTTTTTCTGCGTGTGTTTTTTGTGAATGCATTGAGTTGAAAATGATTTCATTTTATCATTTATGTTGTGTTGTATTAAGTATTTTGTTAAAATATGTTGTACCTTAGGATTTGAAAACAAATTTCACATGCTATATTTGTAAGCATTCTTTAATTAAGAAACTAACAATGAATAAAATCACATGGAATAAAGGCCAACTTGAATGCATAGAATATGTAGGTATGCACGCACTTTTTGTCCCAAAGGAACTTTAGCTAGGTAATTGGAGAAGGGGTCTACTAGTTTCAAGATGTTGGCTTGTTGATTTTCTCTTCACTTAGAACCCGAATTGCCTATGTCACTTTATGTTTGACATTTGAGCTTTATAGGAAACTTGTTTCACTGTTTCCTGTTGTAAGAATTCATTCCTTTGAAGTTTGGATCACACCATGGAGGAACTTATTTATGGGAAACTAAATTAATGTGGATCAACTTTATATTTTGAACATGTTTAATTTAAACACTTAAAACACAATGTACTTGTACAAGATGTAAGAGCATGAAAGTAGGTTCCATTAAGGACGTTTGAGATAAAGTGGATGTAGCAGCGTTATTACAGACCAACAAGTACAAGGGAAGAAGATGCATGTAAAAGAAATATTTTATTATTATTTATGTCACATAATCCTCCCCCTTCCCCAGAATCCTGGATAGAGGGTGGTATTAATCACCAGCGTGCACGAGCCACTGGTAGCCAAAAATGACTCTAGGAATGGATCTCACAACCTCCCATTGCCAAAATATATATATATATATATATAAACAAAGAAATGTAGATATTTTGAACAATAAGACAACATAACCTATAACAAGGGATATAAACCCATCAAGAGAGATTGAAGGTATTAATTTGATGTGGTTCAAAGAGAAAAAAAACCCTAGGTTTAATTATGAATGCCATAAGCACATGTAGTACGTAATTTCCTTGACACGTGTTAGGACACATCTACAGAGTTTTTTTTTTGAATCATTTTTAACATTTTGTGTTCTCTTATGTGTCGAAGACATCAGAACACATCTTGCTCAGATGTCAAACACTGGGACAGGTGTGTTGCACACGGCATAGGTTCCATGAGTCTCAGAAATCACAAAGCATATTCAAGTGTTAAATGCACTGGATGCACAACAGGAAGGGTTGGGAAGGTGTTCTCTATTTTGTAGCTATGGAGAAATTCAATTTTATGAAAGCTACATCATTACTCGTTCCTGTAAAAATATGGAAAGATCTACTCCACTGAAATACCTATGTATATAATAAAGGAAAACTATTGTAAATTATAATTAATGCATTGTATAGCTCATGGTACAATAACAATGAGTACGAGTTGGGTTTGATGGACTCCCTATTTGGTGGTAGGACCCAGGCATTCATCTGCACAATGGATTGTTTCAGATTGTACAGGGGATCGCCAGAGCTGTGATGATGATCGGTAAACTATATTGTGATGTTAGTGGAGGAGAGGTTGAGACTTCCTCTTTATGGCAGTGCAAGCTTTATTTCCTTGTATTCAAAATTAAGACTAATAGTGGGGTTGTTATATTTGAGATGGCCAAGCTTGGGTGCATGGAGGAGTGGTCTTTTGAGGGGTTTATGCAGCTTATGATTGCTTTGATCATTAGGGGCATTCATATGGATTGATATGTTAGCACTAAATAGACTAGCGCTATATGCAGAAGGTGTTGCACATCCTACAGTTTAATGTAGGAACCGGGTGACTTCACCATTTCGAACGTTATGCCTGGTGAGCAGAGTAGGTCAGGGCTGACTCATTCAGTAACATTGATGCATCCTTCGACCATTTCTAGGGAGTAATAGGGAAGCACTTGAAGCCAACTCACGGCTTGTCTATGGAGAGAGGTCTAACGAATGACGGCCCGTAAAGGTCAATTCCGGGCAAAATCGTCGATTGGTTAGACAAATCTGATTTCAGTTTACTTAGACACAGCGTTGCATCTTCAATCTTGGTCAATGGTCAGCAATGAACCCCACACGGTTTATGGCCGCATGCCCATGGAGGACAAAATTGGAATTCGATGATTTTGTTAATAAATTTCATTTTTTTGTTTTTTAAATCGACGGTCAGCGTCTGAAATACCTCCACGACATTTAAATTATGTAAATTTAAACGTTTAAGCTACCATATATGGTTCCTTGGCCGAAAGACGCAATAAAACAAAGAGGAATTGGTCTCAACGTTTAAGCTACACGTAGACCCACATATGGTTCCTTGGCCGAAAGACACAATAAAACAAAGAGGAATTGGTCTCAATAATTGTAAGCATATGTAGAGCATCAAATGGTGTAGAGTTTAGCCTATTCTGAAATCTGGTTGTCTTCCATTCAAAGAAAAGGAAAAAATAATATTTACCAGAGTGGTACCATTTTTTTCTGCAAAAAATATTTTATATGCAGTAGAATAATAAATGCTGCGGCTGCTGCAGTGTGATCTCAAAGATCCAACGACCCACAATACAGCCATCACAACATTTATTACTCTGCTGCATATTAAATATTATTCGCCATTCTCCTGGCCTACTGGTGGGCCCTTCTCTTTTGACAGGACTTTTGGTAAGATTCCCTCGGCCATTATCCTAAAAGACAAAACGGTATGACCCCACTTTCAGAACTCTCTGTCATCGAAAGAAAAGGAAACAAAATTGTCGGATGCAGCGTTCTCGTTGGCGGGCCTTGGCCCTTCTCCTTTTGACCGGACTTTTGGTGGAATTCCATCCGCCATTATCAATACAAACGATACTATATAACCCGCGTTCACACAACAGTTACATTCCCTGGAGGCTGGGCGTATCCCAAATACGACGGCAAAGAGTAATGCAGTCTGATGGTGAAATGATCACACCCCACTAATGTCATATTCATGGCCTAAGTCTGGTTGTCGTTCAGTCATATATTCAATGAAATAACGTCTGCCAGTGGGCCATTGATCCACACGAAACACAGTTGTGGAGTCTACGAATGAGAAATGTTGAGGATCCATTTCTGTTCGGGCATAGGATTCTGGGCGCCAAGACTCGAACGAAAGAACGTGGAAACGAGCCAAAATCTATCTAGAGTCCGCGGAACTGAAATATTATGAAATCACATTAATTCTTACAGCTAAAGGAACAACAAAATCTTCGCTGAATTTTTAATCGCAATGGGCAGTGGTTGATTCCTTTTTATTATTGCTGGGAGGAAATCAAAGATAATCATTCCATAGATGTTTGGCGGAAATCATCGATAACATTATGTAGATTCGTTGTATCTATACCTTCACTACCACCTTCTTCCCACCATGCAGCGATCGAACCCTTTCCAGCCATTCAAAAGACTCTTCAGAGAACTGTAAAGTTAAAATTGTCCTTGAAAATAAATTAAAATTGGAATTTTACTTTTCTAATTAAGGAGGACATAGTTTATATTAACATTTCAAAAGGGCAACATTTGAAATTACCCATCCATATAAATTTCTCAAGATGTTGAAATTTCTATTCTATAAAATTCAACTCATCATTCAAAATATTGGAAATATGATAAATTATAATGAGTCACTCCTTAGGTGTGCAAGATGGCCAATAATTCATGGATGACTACAAGGCACTAGCCATCTAGATGTGACTCTGACTCGTGAGTCACTTGGGGTTGCAATCTAAAGTGTGACAATGTGTCAACAATTACGACTATAATAAAAAGGAACAACTACTAGGCTCGAAACGAGCTCACAACTTTGTGCCTACTACCTATGTGAACCTCGCTACCAATGTCCACTTGTTTTTCGTCAAAATGAAATTCAAAAGGCTAGTTTGATGAGTTC
>LPNX010388691.1:0-72500 GCA_001517045.1 Pseudotsuga menziesii
ATTGATTTGATTCAAACCAAAAGACACATCTTTTTATTTAAGGTCCACATATAATATTTAATATTATTTATGGCCCACATATAATATTTATTATTATTTTGTATTTTGTTATGAACTAACATTACAACATTTCCCCATACATGCTTTTAAAACCATATGCAAGGCCCTCCTACAACCATGGGTTGTTTAGGAGGCCTTGCACATGGTCTTAAAACCATTTGCAAGGCCCTCCTAAACCATGTACAATAAAACTACGGGTTGTTTAGGAGGCCTTGCACATGGTTTTAAAACCATGTGCAAGGCCCTCCTAAACCATGTACAATAAAATGATGGGTTGTTTAAAAGGCCTTGCACATGGTTTTAAAACCATAAACCATGTGCATGGTTTTAAAACCATGGTTTAAAACCATAAACCATGGTTTTAAAACCATAGTTTTATGCATATGGTTTTAAACCATGGTTTTAAAACCATGTGCAAGGCCAACATTTTTTATTATTTTGTTAAGTAAAAACATTACAACATCTCCCCCATATTGTTTTTTTTCCTCACCCATATTTTTTGACCGATAATTAAATTTTTACTTTTTTATTGTTTTGTTAGGTAGGAAGATTACAACATCTCCCCCATATTAGGTTTTTTTTCTGGCCGACATTTATTTTGGCCTATAATTAAAAAAAATACTTTTTATTAATAAAAATAACGTTACATAACGTTACATCGTTATGTAACGTTACAAGATCTCCCCCATACTCGGCTGTAGAGCGCCTCTCGGCACAAAAATATTTTGTTATAGTAACATATCATTTTGTTTTTTAATATTGTTTCATTTTATGTTGTTTTATATTTTATAATTTATAGTGTTTTATCTTTTATATATATATTTTAAAGATAGTTTTTTTCTTTTTTACCATTTTTTTTTAATATTGTAAATTGTGTTTGTTGTGGTATTTTTTTTAAATTATTTTTTTTAAACAAATTTGTTATAGTTTTTAAAGTTAATGTAAATTTTTAATTTTTTTAAGAGTCATTTATATTTGTTGGAATATAATCCGTCATACGTTATTGTAAATATTAGGAATATGAAGAGACTCTCGGATGTGTGATCCCAAGAGTCATCGTAGATGTATAAATAAAGGCATTCTATGGAGAAATAATAAGAATCGGGAGTTATTCATTTCAACAGTGGTATCAGAGCGGGTGCCTGCCATCACTCATGCCTGTATGCTTGTCAGTCCTGGAAGTCTCGCTGCCAAACCTTCATCCTTCCTTCTACTTATTTATTTCAGGATTCTTGCCCCATCAGTCTGTATTTGCATGCGTTTTCCTACAGCCTGGGTGCCAATAATTCTGTGCATCTCTCCTACGAGTGCATTCATTGTGTGTGTGACAAGTCCAGGCCTGCGTTGAGGAATGGTTGTCTTAGGTATGAAATAGTCTGTTGGGAAATATGTTATTAATTATTTCCTCAATTTGTTGCACGTTGATTGTTCATTGCTAGAACGTTTGAATTAGTCTGCTACATACCTAACCCTAATTTTGCATCAACACTTCATTTTCTCATTTGAGAGTTACCACTCTGCTGCAACTCATATTTCTCACAGCCCCATCGTACTTCCATTCCACTGCCTGCTGAAGTATTCTCCACACCTGCGTTGAGAAGACCTTGACCTTCTATCTTCGCCCATAACCTATATGTCATAGAAGTCGTGTTTTCTGTTCAAATTTGTGTAGAATCCACATGTTATGAGCTGCGATTTCATGGGGGGATTTATGTTGGAAACTGCTATGGAAGATGGAGTACTGCGACCAGTCAAGAAGAGATCTCAGTAATAACAATTGATAATTTGTTGGAGATTGAAGTCATATTGTTGTTGCTGCGATCACTTTGAAGACTTTTGGTGGAGAGAGATTTCCCTCTTCAACCGCGTGAAGTGTGATTATGTTGATTGTAGTCGTGATATGCTATTGTAATTCCTTTGAACAACGGTGACGAATTTGGAAGTGGAGGATATATGTTGCGTCCAATTCTGTGTTGAGTTGAAAGAGCTGAGATGATTGTTGACTATTCGTTGCAATAATAGTTGAGATCGTTGACTAGTGCTGTTCAAAACCCTATATTTTGTGTGGAGTGCATCTTAATTTTTTTATGGAGAAGCGTTGAAGCTACTGCATGGAGATCATTCTAATCTTGTGTTTCTTTGAGAGCTGTGCCTCTCCCTCACCATCACCTGTGTGAGGATTGTACATCTGTGTAACCAGTGGTATTTCTGTAGACCGTGAAGACTGCGTTGACAAGAAGGCTGCGTTCTAATCTCTTAAAGAAAGCCTGCTTTTCTTTGACCTGCAACCTGCTCCTTTGCGTTGGTGAGAGATTATTTTCTACTAGTTTGAAATCCATTGAAAGCATATTTAAAGTTGGTATTATAGGCTTGAGAGGATTAAGTTTGTATTTCAAATTTTGTATGACAATAGCAGAGACATTGGCATTGTTGTAAAGCTTGAGGAAGGTGGCAGAGACTTAGACCTGCACCTTTACTCTTTCTTCTTTTTCTCCTATTGTTTTAGTTGCAAGATTCAATAACAAAAGATGCAATCTGTAGCATCTATAGTTGGTGCCACTCTCACTGGCAAAGACACTTATCCAAAATGGTGGAGGAAGATCAAATCTGCCTTCATCTACAATGACCTTTGGGATGGTATTTGTGAAGGCACCACAATAGAGACAGAAGCTGGAGGGCCCATAACCAGAGACCCAGGACCTCTAGAATCCGAGAAAGAGAAGGCCATTTGGAAAGCAAAAGACAAGAAATCTTTAGCGGTAATCACTGCCACAGTCAGTGAAGAGGTGAGCCAGCACATATTGCCTGCAAAGTCATGTTTTGAAGCACTAAAAACGTTAAAATAACTTTGTGATTCACACTCTAAAATGGAAGTTATTCAACTAATGCTAAAACTATTTAGTTTATAAGTAAAATACAATGATCCCATGTTACTTGCCTTTGAAATCAAAGCTATCATGCACAATATTCAAGCCACTGGTATGAAACCAGATCTTCCCCATGCAGCATTTGTAAAATCTTTGTATCCTTCTCACTCCAACTATATTGAGTCATTGCAAGCAAGTGACAAGTTCAAATCACTGACATTTGACACCCTGGTAGAGAAGATAGCTGACAGAGAGAAAGCTTTTGGTAAGAAGACAACCGAGCATTCTGGAGAATCACTTTGCTTTGCTCAAAAAGCAAAGAACCACACCAAAGACCAATCCAATGATCATCCCAAAGGAGAAAGCAGCAAGAGAGGCAGAGGAAGAAGAAACTTCAGAGGTAGAGGAGGCAGAAACAACTCCAGCAAAAGATCAGATTTGAAGTGCAAGCGTTGTGGAAAGATTGGACACACAGCAGATCAGTGTTGGGATTCATGGGACTCCATCAAAGATAGACATAATCAGAAGAAAGATGACAATAAGAACCAAGACGCTAGTAAAGATTCAGATTCTGCTCATTCTATTATTGCACATTGTAATCTTGGTATTAAGGAAATGACTTCACTTTCATCTTACACAGATTGTTGGCTACTTGATACTGGTGCAACATCACACATGACTTTTAGAAAAGACTGTTTTGAAGAACTTAATAAAACAATAAATGGCATAGTTTACTTTGCAGATAAGTCAAGTCTTAAAACAAAGGGAATGGGCACCATTTGGCTGAAGATGCCTGGATTCCTTGATTTCTTGTTGAAGAATGTTCTTTATCTTCCAGAGTTGCAGAGAAGCCTGATGTCCTTGGTGCAGATTCGACATCAAGGCCATTCCATCCACATGTTTGATGGAATCATAGAAATAAGAAAGTCCTCTGACAACCAAGTCATCATGACTGGATACGAAGATGGGAAGTTGCTGAAGCTAAAGGGTTCATCTGCAAAGGTTCAGAACTATGCCTACCTCTCTCAGCATGGAGAAGGTAATTTGTCATCAAGTTTATTGTGGCATGCAATATTTGGTCATCTAAATTATAACAGTCTTCGTTTTTTGAGAAAGAATGGTGTATTTGGTTTGCCCACCATTCCCAAAGAGAAGAGAAAATGTGATGCATGTATATTAGGGAAACACAGTAAGCTTACATTCCATGAATCTAATTTCAGAGCAAGTAGGAAATTAGAATTAGTGCATTCTGATTTATGTGGCCCAATGCCAACTCCTTCTGCCAATGGGAATAAGTATTTTATGACCTTTGTTGATGACTAATCAAGAATGTGCTGGATTTACTCATTAAGGACAAAATCAGAAGCATTTCAAACATTCAAGGACTTTCATGCATTGATAGAAAAACAAGCACAATCAAAAATTGGTACACTTCGTACTGACAATGGGAAAGAATACACTTCAAATGATTTTGAAGATTATCTTTGCCAACATGGAATTGCACATCAGATTACAGTTCCCTACAATCCTCAACAAAACGATTTAGCAGAAAGAATGAACAGAACCATAATGAATATGGTACACTCAATGATGTTTTTTAAGAATGTAAAACTAATGTTTTGGGCTGATTCAGTGAAATGTGCAGCCAATTTGAGAAATAGAAGTCCCTCAAATGCTCTTGATAACAAGACTCCACATTAAATGTGGTTTGGCCATCTCCCTTCAGTCAGGCATCTCAGAGTTTTTGGTTCCACCTGTTATGCCTTGATTCCAAAGGAGCAAAGAAACAAGCTTGGTGCTCAAAGCAGAAAATGCATTTTCCTGGGGTACAAAGAAAACTCCAAGGCATACTGTCTGTATGATGAGGTAAACAAGAAGTTTGTTATTTCCAGAGATGTCATTTTTCTTGAGACTAATAAAAATGACCAGTCCATTGAGAGACAGCATGATCGTTTGGAAAAATATCCTCATCCAAAGAAATATTCTGAAAATGAATATGAAATTCCAAACCTTGAAGGGGGGATTCCTATTCTGGATCAACCTTTGGAATTTCCATATGAAGCACCAAATCCCCTGCATGAAGAAGTTCCTGCTACTTCACCTAAACAAGAGATTCAACTGGATGATGTGATTGAGAGGCTTGGAAGACTCAACCTTGAAGGAAATGAAGCACCACCAGCTGATGAACCAGGACCATCACGGAAGATTCCTAAATGGGCCACAAAGACACTTGAAAGTGTCCATCCGGATGAAGTTGGAAAGACAGGAACGAGATGTTCAAAAAGACATGAAGATGGAGAAGAAGCAGATAATTCAGGTGATGACATGGATGTATCATTTGATTGTGAATTTAATTTATCTACTAACTTTGAACCAACTTCCTTTGAAGAAGCTTCTACTCGAGTTGAGTGGAAAGAAGCTATGCAGAATGAGTATGATGCACTCATGAAGAATGGAACTTGGAAGCTGGTTGACCCTCTAGTTGGAACCAAACCAATTGGCTGCAAGTGGGTGTACAAGAAAAAATACAGATCATATGGCTCACTTGACAAGCACAAAGAGAGCCTTGTAGCAAAAGGCTATGCACATAAGGAAGGAATTGACTATGAAGAAACGTTTTCTCCTACAACAAAATGGGCTACCATCCGTACCTTACTCTCTTTAGCTGCTCAGAATGGGTGGAAAGTTCATCAGATGGATGTGAAGACTGCTTTCTTGAATGGAGACTTGAAAGAGAATGTCTTCATGTCTCAGCCAGAAGGCTTTGTTGTGAAAGGAAAAGAACAAAAGGTATGCAAGCTTGTCAAATCCTTGTATGGCCTAAAATAAGCGCCTCGTGCATGGTATGAAAAAATAACCGAGCATCTTTTGAAGTTAAATTTCGAACATTTTGATCTTGATGATGCAACACTGTTTATAAAGAAAGTTGGAAGATTTGTTGTGTATCTTGTGGTGTACATAGATGATATTTTGATGACAGGGAACAATGAGAGCTATATAGCATCCATAAAGAAAGATTTGAAAAAGATCTTTGAAATGACAGATATGGGACATCTCCACTATTACTTAGGAATTGAAGTCACTCAACATCTTAAGTACATATTCCTATCTCAGAAAAAAAATATGTTGGAGAACTACTAGACAAATTTTGCATGACAGAATGCAACCCTATCTCTACTCCAATGGAACAAAAAATGAATCTCACATCAAGCGAAGGAAAAGAATTTGAGGATGCGACCAAGTATCGACAACTTGTAGGAAGACTTATCTACCTTACAACAACTAGAACAAATATTTCTTATGTTGTTGGCATTATTTCACGGTTCATGCATAAACCTTATGAAGGACACTGGTCAACTGCAAAAAGAGTTCTAAGATACTTGAAGGGGACTCAAGACGTTGGACTCAAGTACTCTAAGGTGGATGAATTCAAAATTATTGGGTACTCAGACTCATATTTTGATGGCGATAAGGAGACATGAGTATCAACTTCTGGATACACTATGAGTCTTGGATCAGCAGCTGTCTCATGGAGATCACGCAAATAGTCAGTTCCGGCAAATTCAACAACAAAAGCAGAATATGTGGCTGCAGTTGAAGCAATGAAAGAAATAGTATGGCTCAGGAAGATACTTGAAGATTTGCAAGAAAAACAAGAGAACTCCACTCCATTATTGATCAATAATACTTCTGCAATCAAGCTGGCTAAGAATCCTAGATTCCATGATAGAACCAAACACATCAACACAAAGTATCATTTGATTCGACATCATGTAGAGGCCAAGATAGTCCATCTTCGACATTGTTCCACAAATGATCAAGTTGTATACATCTTCACCAAAGCGCTTGGACGAGAAAAGTTTGAAAGATTCAGAAGCATGCTCGGACTTACTAACACCCCTTCGGATTAAGGAGGGGATTTTTGGAATATAATCCGCCGGGATTATACGTTATTGTAAATATTAGGAATATGAAGAGACTCTTGGATGTGTGATCCCAAGAGTCATCGTCGATGTATAAATAAAGACATTCTATGGAGAAATAATAAGAATCGGGAGTTATTCATTTCAACAATATTTATAATTTAGTTGTATTTTGATTGTTTTGTTTAATTGTTTTTAACATGTTTAATGTCTTTTTTATGATTTTTTCTTTTTTCATTTTATTTGTAGTAGTTTTCATTCAACAATGTGCTAATAGGGCCAGAAATTCCTTTATTTTATATGGAAAGAGTTATCTAATAATTTCTATAATAATTTATGTTTAATATAGTGCAATATTTTTAAATTGTAACTAAGAGGTTTAATAAATATAATTTTAAATTATGATAGAATGATATAACTATGCATTTTTTTGAAATAATGTACTACTAATCCATTCGAGGCTTGATTTGAAGGTTATTGTAAATAACAAGAAGGATTGGTTTCATCCATGTCCACATTTTTAGCCCGCCCCCGCCCCCCCCCCCCCCCCCCCCCCCAAAAAAAAAAAAAAAAAAGTGGTGCTACTGGTAGCACCACTTTTTTATTTGGAGGTGTTTTTTGATGTTTTTTTCACAAAAAATTGGATTTTTTTATGCCTAGAGTTATCATTTTGAGTATAAAGTTCTCATCAAGATGTATAACATGTTTTATGATATGCATAGATTTTTTTTCTTTCTTCAACTACATTTAGATTCGGTTGTATCTTAACCATCTGCTCCTCCATATCCTTTAATAATTATGGTTAAACAATGACATTATTTGTTGGGTTATCCCAAGTGATGGGAGTTTTACACTTCCTACCATGCATGGTCTCGAAAGGGCTCATCTTCAAAGATGAATGCCATGCATTATTATCATCAAATTCCAACAAGTGTGAATAGTCTTCCCACTTATATGGTTGATCCATCTCATACATATTTAACAGCATATATCAATTCACTGTGTTAACTCTTTTTGTTTGTCCATCTATCTGAGGGTGGACCGTATGTTGTACTCATGTTTAGACTTGTTCAAAATCCCTCGAACAATACTTTCCAAAAGTTAGAAGTAAATTTTGAATCTCTTTCTCATAGTATACCCTTCAAAATACCATGCAATTTGGCTACTTATTTCATGTAAATATATGTAATCTTAGGTACTTTGTGAGTTCTCATTACTACAATGAAGTGTCCTGAATTAGTCGAATTATCTTCCACAACCATGATAACATCATTTTGCAATATCATCTTAGGTAACTTGATGATTAAATCCATTGTCACTACATCCCATTTCCATCCTGGTTTTGGAACCGAATGCAACAATCCTATTGGACGTCGATGTTCAACTTTAAATTTTTGACATGCACCTAGATATATATTCTACAACATCATTCTTCATCCTTGGCCAATAGTATTGTTTCCTTACTATTGCTACTATTTTCTGAAAACCTGAATGTTTGGCATAAGGAGCATCATGCATCTCCTTTAGAGACCTCTTCCTTATATCTCCAACATTATACACATAAACTCTATCTCTCTACATGATGATCCAATTTTCTTTAAAATTATATTTATCAATTTTTTTTGTAATTATCCATTGTTTCAATCATTATTTCACCTCCTCATAAACTTCATTTGTAACAATTGCTTCAATGATCTTATCCTTTAAATATGTTGTGCTAGTGCTAATAGTTTCTGCATGCATCACATGTATCTTCCTACTAAGCACATGAGCTACTTTATTTTCCTTTCCTTTGGTATGCTTGATGTCAAACTCATATTCACATAATAACTACATCTTCCTCCTATGTCTTTCATTCAAATTAGGTTCCTCAAATAAGTATTTTAACCCATCATGGTTAGTTCTCAACTCAAACATTTTACACATTATATAATGTATCTAAATCTTCAAGGCATCGATGATAGATGCAATCTCTAAGTCATGGGTGGCATAGTTCTACTCATGTTCCTTCAAATTTCTCAATTCATAACGGATCATATATCCATGTTGCATCAATACTCCACCAACTACTTGCTTACATACATTTTTCCACAAAACATAGTTTCCTTCAAGGTATGTAATATTTAGAACATGTGCACTAGTAATAATTTCCTTAATCCTTTGAAAAGTATCTTCACACTTAGGATTCCAATTGATATTTACACTCTTCTTCTACAAAGATGTGATAACATGATATAACTTTGAGAATTCTTTGATGAACCTAGATAGTACCTAGCTAATCCCATGAAAGATCTTACTTCTGATACATTCCTAGGTCTGGGCCATTCCATAATGGCTCTTATCTTCTCAGGATCTACCGAAGCACCCTCTTCAGATATGATACACACTAGGTATTGGATTCTTCCTTGATAGAAACAACACTTTCTTAGTTTGACACACAATTGATGTTCTCTACGAACTTGCATTACCAACATTAAATGTTCTTCATGTTTATATTTTGTCTTGGAATAGACAAGGATCTCATCCAAGATTACAATCACAAATTTATCTATGTATTTTTTGAACACTCCATTCATTAAACACATGAATATTGTTGGTGCATTCGTTAAACCAAAAATTACCATTGTGAACTCATAATTTCCATACCTTATTTTTAATGATAACTTATTGATATCTTCATTCATAATTTTAATTTGGTGGTATCCTGACCTCAAATCTATCTTTGAAAATACCATGGATCCTCCCACCTTATCAAACAAGTCATTAATTATTGGTAAGGTTTTTTTTTTAATCGCTTCTTTGTTAAACTGCCTATTATCTATGCAGAGTCTTAGAGTTACATCATTCTTATTCAAAAATAACAAAGGGGCTCACCAAGGTGAAACAATGGGCCTTATGTAACCTTTCTTTAGTAGCTCCTATAACTACATATCTAAATCCTTTAACTATGGAGTACTCATTCTATAAGGTGCTTCCTATGAAGGTATTGTTCCTAGCACTAAGTTAATAGAAAAATTAGTAACCATCTTAGGTGGCATTCCAGACGATTGTTGAAATATATTTCAAAAATCTTGTAGTATTAGATAATCCTATAGTTCCTGATATTTTCCTTCATTTGACTCTTCCACATGGATTGAATATATATGGAACCCCTTTCTAAGACATTTCTTCAATTGTATACCTAATACCTTCCTTAGGGATATCGGTTTAGGTATAGCGGTTTAGGTATAGCTTTGATTGTCATTATGTTTCCTTCTTCATCCAAACAAGTATAAGTTTTAGTACAACAATCCAATATGGTATGGTGTGCATCCAACCAACCCATTTTAATCAGTACATAATATGAACCCAATAGTATTTTTTTATGTTTGCAAAGGTTTTCACTCCATTTATTTGTAAAGGACACACTTTTACAAATTTTGTGATTTTCGCATTGGCTCTTGTAACTAATTGTACTAGACTTGTTATTTCAAGTTTAGTTTTCTTCAAACAACATTTCTCAATTATAGTAGGTGCAATGTAACTATTTCTAGCTTTAGAATTAATCAAAATAGCTATGGTTTTATTAGAAATATTACCTGACACCTCAATCATTTGGGATTGGTAGTCATCTTTCCTCCTATCCAGGGTTGCATAGACCCTATAAACACCTTCACCTAAATCTCCAAGAGTTGAAGCCTCTTTAATTTTGTGAAGGTTATTCTTCTTACATGGGAAATGACTGGAAAAGTGATTTTCCTTGCATATCCAACATTCCATGGGTGGTGTTTTCTATGAAGTCTCTTCCCTTGGTTTCTCTTGTTGATAAGAATTACCATTTCTGAGTTTTGAAGGGTTGAAACATGTCTTTCTCTGCTCTTGTTTATTATTCATATCCTTCCAATTGTTTTGATATGGATCCTTACTCTGATTTTTTTCATATAAGTGTTTTTCCTTCCATATCACATCCTTAAGGTTCCTTGGTCTATCATAGTGTATTTGTTTTCTATAAGATTCAAAAACACCAATTAGGAACCTTTGAATATTTACCTTCTCATCTTTTATGAATTCTAAATACTTTGAAAGCTCTAAAAAATTATTCTCATACGCATCCATAGTCACGCTTCCAAACTTAAGATTGAATAAGTATTCCATGTTTTTGTCATAGCAATGCTCAAAGAGGTATTCCTTTTTGAATCACTTCTTAAAGTTATTCCAAGAGATTATTTCTCCATCGATGTCTTTTAGCTTAACTAGTTGATCCCACCAAATAGATGCATTTCCATGCAAATGGTATATGGCTACCCGTGCTTCCATATTAGGTGTGTATTGGTGCAAATGGAAGAAATTACCGAGTCCAAACAACCATGCTTCAACATATTCTCCTTGTTTTACTTATCCATAAAAATTTGTGGGCTTGATTATTCTAAAATCTCCTACTAATTCATCTCGAGAAGGCCTCCTCTTCATGTATCTCACTGGAGATATTTCAGGACTACTCTCTGTACTACTTGATGCATACCCCTTACTTATCTATGAATGATAATATCTCCTTGAATATGATCTGTATGTCACATAACCTCTTTTAGGACTCTTTTCAGTGGATCTTTGGATGGTGTTCAATGATTTTAGATCATTCATAATATACTCCTCGATATGAATTATCCGTTCATTATCCTCTCTACACTTTCTTGCTGAACCCTCCAAGATTAATGGTTCACTTCTCTTGTTATGTCTAATTGAAATTATTCCCTCAACAAACTCCTCTTCAGAACTATATGGTCTCCATCCTTGCCATAGGGTATTCACTTGCTGACCAATATCCTATCACGTTAGTTCATATTATGGGTTTTAAAATTATCAAAAATTGAACCAACATATTACAGGTATTGGGGGGATGAGGGGTTTAAGGTGGGGGTGGGTAGGGTGGTTTATAAGGATTGAGGTATAAAAAGGGGTGGAGAGGACGTTTTAAGTATTTTGAGGGGGTTTCAACAAAAAGAGTTTGGGTCAATATCTCTGGAAATTAAGGGTATTCTTTAATATCCCACAATCGTACGTGCTATGTGAGAGGTTCACTAAGTGAAGTCCCCGTGATCCTTGCTCAAATCCATCTCAAATATCGGACTTCCTACTGCTAAACTTGTACTTGTTGAAACTTTAGTCTTCGCATGTTTGATTAAAATATCAGTTTAGTGGTCACATCGCTTGCTCAATTAATCACTTGAAACTGCAATGTGTTCATACTAAACATTATATTACTAAAATACACATTGGTATAAGTTCATTATCGTTAAAACTACTTTTATTTTGGTTTATAAAGTAACTAGACAACTTTTCTAAGTTACAATCTACCTAATTGGACAAGGGGGGTAGAAATCCTTCCAATATTTTTCCTTACCAGCTAAACATCAAGTCCATGTGCATCCTAAGATGCTAGTTTAATTAAATAACTCACATGTGAGACTATATTAAGCTTCATGCATCCAAGTTATCTAATGCAAATTCATGTTTACAAAGTGACTTGAAACTTTGCCAAAGACCAAACAGCTGCAGTGTTGAAACATGCTTCTAATACCACTTGTACTTTCCCCAACCCTTATGACAAGGAAAAAGGTTATAAAATTCGGTGTAAGAAAAAAGGAAAAAGGTTCTAAAATTCAGTGTAAGAACAAAGGAAAAAGGTACTAAAATTCAGTGTAATAACAAAGGAATAAGGTTAGGACAACTAGCCATTAAATGATTAATTAAAGTTCTAACTTTAATTAACATTACCAAGATTGTGTTACTTAATTAAATAATCCATTACCCTTACTAAAATAATTTTCAACACTTAATAAACTTGATCGCTCATTAAATTTAAGTTCGTAAATGCATCTACTATATGAATAATGAATATATATCATATTATGATTAAGGTCCTACATTAAATTCTTATACTTCGTAAATATTATTGACAACATAGTTTATAATTGTCAAGTATTGTGTCATTAATTTTCTGCAGGTTTAATTAATTTGTGTTGTTGTTTAGTGTGTGACTTTAGTGAAGATAAACACTAAGGAAATTACACATCAAGAAATATATGTATGATTTAAGCTATAGACACACCACAACCAAAGAATAACAAAAGGAATCGACTGCAATCACAACCCACAAAATCAACTCCCAATGATTGTCCCCTATAACCATTTTTCACTAATATATTTTAGATTGCATGGATTCCTTCCTCCGTCCATCAATCATTATTACATTCAGATTACATTATCAAAAATTAGACTTGCAAATAGGAGCATATCCATGTATAGAAAAATTTCAATCTAACAACTAATGTGCTCAAACTTGCACTCAGAAAACTGTTGGACCAAAACGAACATATCTTTGTCATGTGGAAATATTTTTTGATGAAACGAAAGGAGATGATTATTGGTAATGTTATTCTGAAAAATAAATGGAAGAGGTTCTAAAGCACAAAAATGAACATATATTTGTGAAACAACACATATGGTTTCTCCCCTCAAAGTACCGTAGATTCATAGTTACAGTTTTTCAAGAAGAGAAAGAAGATGAGAATGAATATCATCTCATATTCGAATCCTACGAAGTCTATTATTTATATAACCATATTATGACCTACAATAGTCAAGAATATAGATAATTCAATTCAACCACCTTTGCACATAAACATCATAATAATATTGTTGCTAGGAAAATTGACCTCTTGCGGATAAGAGTTGTTCCTCTAGCCCGGAATGGTTCAGATCTAAAACAAATGAATAAACAAAAAGGATGGAAGACTTCCCCTAAAGTGTGTAGATATCTGGAATGAATCATTTTCCTGTTCTGCAGTATGATGTAAGTGTCTCCTATGGTGATGAATCTCCACAGATGTACCTTAACAAACACATCAAATAGACAAGCAAGATCAAAGGTACCACAATATAGTCTACAGTTCTATGTTAGTGACTAGGGAATCCAATAGTAAAATGAATGATTGCAACATAACACATTTTACGGGAAAGGAACCAAATTTGCATTAATAATGAAGAAGAAATATTACAACCATTGCCTTAGTGTTGTGATACTCCTTCACATGCCATGAATTGTCCTCAAAAGATCCAACTTTCTCCTTCTATGCTCACCCTAGATTTGGCCAGAATCTCAATTCAGCACCATAACTTTTCTCTCTCTCAACCATGGGGTTCGAGCCAGGCTTTATAGGACTTAGAAGGATAGGGATGGTTCATAAAATGGTGGGTGAGGTGGAAGGGAGATACAAAAAGGAAGGATATCGAGTCCAGATGGTCCACAAGAGTAGGGTTGAGGGTGCCACAAAGTCTTCTTTCAAGAAGCTTCGTGAATCTTCTCTTTTTCTCTTTTTAACTCAAGCACTACTTTTCTTCCATATAGATAGAGCGTTACCATGGTGGAACTACTCTTTGATCAAGGGACATAGGCGGTGGCACCGCTTATTGTCAAGAGACAATGGGTGTTACTGAAGAGAGTAACATCTTTTGCATTAAGGGAAAAGGTGATGGTGGACTCAAATATGGAAAATAGGAGTCTCGGCCACTATCCAACTTCACAATTTGGGATTTGAGGGAAAATTTTGATGTTTTAGGCTTCAACACATGATGGTGACGAGATTTATGTGTAACATAATGCCCCCCAAAGCATGAGGCTAGAGGGATACGATAGGAGAGAGATTTGAAAGAGAAATTTATCACTACGAGGAAAGAAATCATTTGATCAGAGATCATCATCAACCAAGATTCTATAATACATCAATACTTTTGACTCATAACCAAATGATTCCTCATCATCGCTGCAAACCAATACAAGGAAGATCCATGAGGGAAATGAATAAACATGGCTACTAGAAATACAACATATATCTATGCGAAAACGGACTCAAACTTGGACATAACTACTAGATATACAATGCAGATCTATGTAAAATGGATGAAAATTTGAGAACAGCCATGACCATATAAACTTGGATCCATGCTGAGAATCATACACTATACTCCATCATGTAACCAGGAATATTTCACCTTCTGCAGACAAAAGTTGTTCCTCTGGTCTGAATAGTTCAAATCTAGAATAAATGAGTGAACAACAAAGGATGAAGACCCTCCCTGGATGTCATAGACACCTGGAATGTTGCTTCGATAGTGAACCTGTGTACCTGCAAACAGATCAAGCAAGCAAACACATCAAAGCTACCAAAACATCATCTACTTATCCATGTTAGTGACTAAGGAATCTAACAACATGTACATGTGAAATCAAAACAACAGTAATGTGGGACGGAAATCATATTTGCATTAAAGATGTATGGAGAAGCTTACAACCATTGCCTTAGTGTTGACAAAAAACTCCATGAAACCAACATCTCATCCCCATAAGCTCCAAATTTGCTCTCTATGCTCTCCAATGATTTGGGCTAGGTAGTCAATCCAACAGCATACCAATACCTCTATAGTTCTCCCCATCAACTATGGACATGATCTTGTATTTATAAGGCTCAATGGATAGGGATAGTTGAGAGATTAGTGAATGAGGTGGCTCAAAAATCCTATGATGGGGGATCTTGAGCTCAACTGACCCACAATTACAGGGATACGGAAGGACATGAGGCTCATGATCTAGAAGCCTCGAGAAACTTCTCTTTTTCCCATTTTACCCAGGGTATCGCTTTTCTTCTCTTATGACAGAGCGGTTTAGATGAGAAATGCTTATGGACCAAAGGCTGCAAGTGGTGGCACCGCTTACGGAAAACACGTTACAAGCATTGTGAGCAAGGTACCGCTCATGGGACACAAAGAAAGTGTGGTGCTAAGTTTTTTCATGTAAGATTGACAAATAGAATAGGTTTCCACTCCAAGTGTTGGGATTAAGGGAAAACATGGAAGTTAAAGGTCTTATCACATGATGGTGACAGGATTTGGGTATAACAGAATGCCCCCCAAAGCATGAGACTTAGAGGGATAGAATAAACGAAAGCTTTGAGAGAACAAGTTGTCACTTAGAGATTAAAATGTCAGCTCAATCAGAGAATGTCATCCAGTAGGCATCTATAGTAATCAATATTTTTAACTCATAGACATAAGTAACCAACTCATGGCTGCAGACCAATACAAGGAATATCCATGAGAGCAATAAACAAGCATGGCTACTAGAATACAACATAGATCCATGTGATAGAGGACTCAAACTTGGACATAGATACTAGATATACAACATAGATCTATGTCATACAGACGCAAATTTGAGCATAGCCATGGCCAGACAAATGTGGATCCATGCTAGATATACAAAACTCCATCGCAACCTGGGGAAAGAAATAAGCACTAAACAAATACCCAAGGTCTTCCTCTCGTCTTCCAGAAAGTACGATTCTATCCATGTGATTACAATGATCTGAAGTCGAACATCGTAGAAACCACTTAATTACCGGTCAATGATGTGAACTGTTAACAAGTGTGAGGGAGATCACCATTGATGTCAATGATTCCCAAGGTACTCTAGTGCAATCCACTTAGTGTGAATAGATGTCCTGATATCGAACACCCAGTCGATTATATCGATCAAAGGTCAATGATGTGAACCTATGTCGAGAGCGAGAAAATCTGTCATTAAGGCATACAGATCTCAAGGTACCCAGTTTTTGTTTCTAAGACTATTTCCCAAATAATGAGCTGATGTTGACGGGGATAGTCTCGTTGAAGGAGGGCCATGATGAGTCCCACATCGACGACACAAAACTTAGAACATTGTTCTGGAACGATGTGAGTATAGTAACCATAAGACTGACTCAAAAGTACTGACATAGAGACTATTTTGACTGCAGAGGTAAACTTCTTCAACTTCCCTTTGAACATCGGGTGGCACGACACAAGGCTTGGCAACATGACTAAATGGGAAAAACACACAATGTGACAGTGGACAGTGCATTCTTTTGAAAGACTCAAAGGAGTGACATGACTCATGAAAGTGGATCGTCACGGAGATCAGCTGAATACCCAATTGTCTGAAATGATATGCAGACAAGTGCCTTGTTCAAAGGTAACAACAAACTACTGCTAATTATTTGCAAAATCATTCCCTTCCCATTTCCCCCATCATGATCGATGAGTGCCTCTTTTCATTTTTACGAGTTCAAAGAGGGTAACAAACACTTGGTATAGCTCATTCAAAGAAAAGTCCAAACTCATATGTTTTACAAACCTGAGAGAGGAGGGGTTCATTCCCAAAAAAGGGTCTTTCAATGTTTAATTTAACGAGTCCAATGAAAGAAAACTCAGTATCGTTCATATTTAGAGAGTCTGAATGACTACGAAAGAAGACTCCAAAGAGTCCTTTTTCGTCTGATTTAGTCCCTAAGGCCCGAAAAAGTGTAAAATCATACCTTAGAGAACTCTTCCAGTCATGATTGGCTGGAGTGTTCCTTTTTTGTAAATAGTCTATCCGAACCAAAAAAGAGATAACCTACCATCGGAGAGATGACTCTTCAAATATTTTAACGAGCGTGAAGAAGACAAGATCACTCGACAATCTTTTCATATTTAGAGAGCCCGAAAAGAGTTTAAAGGAGACTCCATTAGAATTTTTCATGTTTGAATCCAGAGCACGAAAAATTAATAAACTAAGCTCAAACCAAATTTCATGTTTTAACCAGAGCATGAAAAATGAAAAGTAAGCTCAACACCATCTTATTGTTTTTATCGAGCTCGAAGATCAGTTGAAAGAATTCTCAAATATTGGTTTCATTTTTACGCAAGCTTGAAACCAATGGGTAAACTATGCTTGAAAAATCCCATGAACATGATATACAGAGGTTGGAATCTTTCCCCCAACATGATTGCTAGTGAAGCTTACCCCTAGCATGGTTGTTGGGGGCTCGACATGCCCCCCAAGCTTCGTTTCATCTGACGATTCTTCTTCCATACCTAAAAACCTGGCTACTAATGTGAAAATGTTCACCAGGGGGGTAGGAAGAATGAGAATCAGGAAAGTGAAAAGAAGGTTCGAGTTCTAACACTAAAGTGAAGACTCGACTCAAGGGAAGGGGATCTGTTTCGTTTTTACACAAGCTTGAAATGGAAGGTAACTATGCTTGGAACATGGTTTCATTTTTATGCAAGCTTGAAACTAAAAGGTAAACTATACTTAAGGAGATCCATTTCATTTTTTAATGAGCTTGACATAGAATGGGACCTTTTCTCACAGGCATCTGTTTCATTTTTTAAGGATCTTGACACCGAATGGGAACTATGCTCGCCATATGGTTTCATTTTTATGCAAGATTGAAACCAAAAAGTAAACTATGCTTAAGGAGTGGTTTTATTTTTTAACGAGCTTGAAACAAAAAGTAAACTATGCTCTCTAAAACCTGCTCATATCCAACATGATATCCAGAGGTTGGTAGGTTTCCCCCATTACATAAAATCTAGCGGCTTAGCTCCATTATGATGTCCATAGACTAGAGCCACCTTGATGGGTGTTCCCCAGTGGAGTCGCCAGATTTGTAACCAGGAATATTTGACCTTCTGCAGACAGAAATTGTTCCTCTGGTCTGAATGGTTCAGATCCAGAACAAATGAGTGAACAACAAAGGATGAAGACCTACCCTGGATGTCATAGACACCTGGAATGCTTCTTCGATAGTGAACCTATGTACCTGCAAACAGATCAAACCAGAAAATCATCTACTTATCCATGTTAATGACTAAGGAATCTAACAACATGTACATGTGAAATCAAAACAACAGTAATGTGGGATGGAAATCATCTTTGCATTAAAGATGTATGGAGAAGCTTACAACCATTTCCTTAGTGTTGACAGGCATCTCCATGAAACAAACAGTTCATCCCCATAAGCTCCAACTTTGCTCTCTATGCTCTCCAATGGATTGGGTTAAATGGTCAATCCAATAGCATAACAATACCTCTATAGTTCTCCCCCTCAACTATGGACATGAACTTGTATTTATAAGGCTCAATGGATAGGGATAGTTGAGAGATTTGTGGATGGGGGATCTCAAGCTCAACTGACCCACAATGATAGGGATAAGAAAGGACAAGAGGCTCATTATCTAGAAGCCTCAAGAAACTTCTCTTTTTCCCATTTTATCTAGGGTACCACTTTTCTTCTCTTATGACGGAGCGGTTTAGATGAGAAATGCTTATGGACCAAAGGCCACAGGCAGTGGCACCACTTATGGAAAACAAGGTACAGGCGATGCGAGCAAGGTACCGCTCATGGGACACAAAGAAAGCGTGGTGCTGAGTTTTTTCATGTAAGATTGACAAATAGAATAGGTTTCCACTCCAAATGCTGGGATTGAGGGAAAACATGGAAGTTAAAGGTCTTATCACATGATGGTGATAGGATTTGGGTATAACATAATGCCCCCCAAATAATTAGACTTAGAGGGATATGATAAACGAAAGCTTTGAGAGAACAAGTTGTCACTTAGAGATTAAAATGTCAGCTCGATCGGAGAATGTCATCCAGTAGGCATATGTAGTACATCAATATATTTGACTCATAGACACAAGTAACCAACTCATGGCTGCAGACCAATACAAGGAAAATCCATGATAGGAATAAACAAGCATGGCTAATAGAATACAACGTAGATCCATGTGATAGAGGACACAAACTTGGACATAGCTACCAGACATACAATGTAGATCTATCTCATATAGATGCAAATTTGAGCATAGCCACGACCATACAAATCTGGATCCATGCTAGATATACAAAACTCCATCGCAACTTGGGGAAATCAATGAGCGCTAAACAAATACCCAAGGTCTTCATCTCATTTTCCACAAAGTACGATTCTATCCATGTGATTAAAATGATCTAAAGTTGAACATGGTAGAAACCACTTGATTACTAGTCAATGATGTGAATCGTTAACAAGTGTGAGGGAGATCACCATTGATGTCAATGATTCCCAAGGTATCCTAGTACAATCCACTGAGCATGAATATATGTTCTGATGTTGAACACCCAGTCGATTCTATCGATCAAAGGTCAATGATGTGAACCTATGTCAAGAGCAAGAGAATCTATCATTAAGGCATATAGATCTCAAGGTACCCAGTTTTTGTTTCTAAGACTATTTCCCAGATAATGAGCTGATGTCGACAGAGATAGTCTCGTCGAAGGAGGGCCATGATGATTCCCACATCAACGACACAAAACTCAGAACATAGTTCTAGAAGTATGTGAATATAGTAACCACAAGACTGACTCAAAAGTATGGACACAGAGACTGTTTTGACTGCAGAGGTAAACTTCTTCACTGTTCCCTTTGAACATTGGGCGGCACGACAGAAGACTTGGCAGCATGACTAAATGGCACAAACTCATAATGCGACAGTGGACATTGCATTCTTTTGAAAGACTCAAAGGAGTGACATGACTCATGAAAGTGGATCATCACAGAGATCAGCTGAATACCCAATTGACTAACATGATATGCAGACAACTGCCATGTTCAAAGGTAACGACAAACTACTGCCATTTATTTGCAAAATGATTCCTTTCCTATTTCCCCCATCATGATTGATGAGTGCCTCTTTTCAGTTTTATGAATTCAAAGAGGGTAACAAACACTTGGTATAGCTTGTTCGAAGACAAATCCAAACTCATATGTTTTATGAACCTGAGAGAGGAGGGGTTCATTCCCAAAAACGGGTCTCTCAATGTTTAATTTAAAGAGTCCAACGAAAGACAACTTGGTATCATTCATGTTTAGAGAGTCTGAACGGCTACCAAAGAAACTCCAAAGGGTCCTTTTTCATATGATTTAGTCCCTAAGGCCCCAAAAAGTAGAAAATAATACCTTAGACAACTCTTCCAGTCATCATTGGCTGGAGTGTTCTTGTTATTGACTAAGGAATCTAACAACATGTACATTTGAAATCAAAACAATAGTAATGTGGGATGGAAATCAGCTTTGCATTAAAGACTTATGGAGAAGCTTACAACCATTTCCTTAATGTTGACAGACATCTCCATGAAACCAACATCTCATCCCAATAAGGTCCAACTTTTCTCTCTATCCTCTCCAATGATTTGGACTAGGTAGTCAATCCAATAGCATAACAATACCTCTATAGTTCTCCCCCTCAAATATGGACATGAGCTTGTATTTATAAGGCTCAATGGATAGGGATAGTTGACAGATTTATGGATGAGGTGGCTCCAAAATCCTATGATGGGGTATCTCAAGCTCAACTGACCCACAATGATAGGGATAAGGAAGGACATGAGGCTCATGATCTAGAAGCCTCGAGAAACTTCTCTTTTTCTTATTTTACCCAGGGTACCGCTCAACTGACCCAAGGTCTCTCAATGTATAATTTAACAAGTCCAATGAAAGACAACTTGGTATCATTCATGTTTAGAGAGTCTGAACGACTACGAAAGAAAAATCCAAAGGGTCCTTTTTCGTATGATTTAGTCCCTAAGGCCCAAAAAAGTAGAAAATAATACCTTAGAGAACTCTTCCAATCATGATTGGCTGGAGTGTTCCTTTTTCATAAATAGTCTATCTGAACTGAAAAAGAGATAACCTACCGTTGGAGAGACGACTCTTCAAATATTTTAACGAGCATGAAGAAGACAAGATCGCTCGACTATCTTTTCACATCTTAAGAGTCCGAAAAGATTTTAAAGGAGACTCCATTAGAATTTTTCATGTTTGAATCCAGAGCACGAAAAGGCAGTAAACTAAGCTCGAAACACTTTTCATGTTTTAACGAGAGCATGAAAAATGAAAAGTAAGCTCAAAACCATCTCACTGTTCTTAACGAGCTCGAAGATCAGTTGAAAGAATGGTCAGGGATTGGTTTCATTTTTATGCAAGCTTGAAACCAATGGGTAAACTATGCTTGAAAAATCCCATTAACATGATATACAGAGGTTAGAATCTTGCCCCCAGTATGATTTCTAGCGAAGCTTACCCCTAGCATGGTTGCTAGGGGTTCGACATGCCCCCAAGCTTTGTTTCATTTGACGATTCTTCTTCCATGCCCAACCTAAAAACCTGGTTACTAATGTTAAAATGTTCACCAGGGGGTATGAAGAACGAGAATCGGGCAGGTGAAAAGAAGGTTCAAGTTCTAACAATAAAGTGAAGACTCGACTCAAGGGAAGGGGATCTGTTTCATTTTTACATAATATTGAAACATAAGGTAACTATGCTTGGAACATGGTTTCATTTTTATGCAAGCTTGAAACCAAAAGGTAAACTATGCTTAAGGAAACGTACTTCATTTTTTAATGATCTTGAAATAGAAAATGAACTATGCTCAGGAATGATTTCATTTTTATGCAAGCTTGAAATCAAAAGGTAAACTATTCTTGAGGAGATCTATTTCATTTTTTAACGAGCTTGACATAGAATGGAAACTTTGCTCAATGCATGATTTCATTTTTATGGAAGCTTGAAACCAAAAGGTAAACTATGCTTAAGGAGATCCATTTCATTTTTTAACGATCTTGACATAGAATGGGAACTTTGCTCATAGGCATTTGTTTCATTTTTTAATGAGCTTGAAACAGAAAAGAACTATGCTCACGAATGGTTTCATTTTTATGCAAGCTTAAAACCAAAAGGTAAACTATGCTTGAGGTGATCTATTTCATTTTTTAATGAGTTTGACATAGAATGGGAACTTTGCTCAAAGGCATGTGTTTCATTTTTTAACGAGCTTTACATAGAATGGTAACTTTGCTCATAAGGGTATATTTCATTTTTTAACGTGCTTGACACAAAATGGGAACTTTGCTCACCACATGGTTTCATTTTTATGGAAGCTTGAAACCAAAAGGTAAACTATGCTTAAGGAGATCCATTTCATTTTTTAACTAGCTTGACATAGAATGGGAAATTTGCTCATAGGCATTTGTTTCATTTTTTAATGAGCTTGAAACAGAAAATAACTATGCTCATGACATGGTTTAATTTTTATGCAAGCTTGAAACTAAAAGGGTAAACTATGCTTAAGGAGTGGTTTTATTTTTTAACGAGATTGAAACCAAAAGTAAACTATGATCTAAAACCTACTCCTATCCAACATGATATCTAGAGGTTGGTAGGTTTCCCCCATTACATAAAAGTTAGCAGCTTGGCTCCATTATGATTTCCATAGACTAGAGCCATGCCCCCCATTCTACCTATGATGGGAAGAATCCAACTAGAAGGGGAAAGAGCCACAAGAACATGCAGCACATTCAGGGCAGTCTATTTACTAGGAGTAATGCAATGGTCAGGTGTAACAAAAGAAAGTTGATCAATGGTCACAATCTTCCCGTCATGGGGAAAATGCATAACTCTAAAGAGTGTGGACACTACAGCCTTCATGGCATAAACATAATCACATCCAAGGAGCAGATTGAAATCTAAAGGACCTTGGACCACCATAATCAATACAGACAATTTTCCCTCCTAATGTAATAGGAAAATAAGGAATGGTCCCTAAAGGTGTAGTAGGCCTACGATTAAAAGCCAATATCTGATCAATGGCTGGCACAAGATGAGGAAACCTAAAGCTTGCCAAGCAATTGAGGATAGAATACTAACAGAATCCCCTTCATCAACAATAGTGTGAAGTATCTTCCTAGCAGTAACATTCACAACTATCTGGAAAGGAACACTTGAATGAAGATGAGACTCTGTTAGGTTACTCCAGTCAAAGGAAATAACCTCACTACTTGGAGAGGGTTCTGTTGAAACAGAAAAAATTTCCTCTTGTCGAGAACAATCAGAACAAAGCATAAAAACTTCAGCAGGTTTCAGTTCATTCTCTACTGCAAGAGAAGAACAAGACGAAGATTTGGTCAAAGAGACTACTCCAGTCTTAACACTCTTTGATGAAAGATCGGGATCAGGTGGAAATGACATCGACTCGACCACTTCACTCTCTGAAGGAAGAGTGGGATCAATTATAGATGAAACTGAATTGATCACTTGGTCAACTAGCGAGGAATCGAGGGATAACTTACTATCACTTGTTGGAATCACCTGTTGATTATCTGTCAAAACCCCAAATTTTCACAAGAATTTAAAATTTTGAGCTAACAACAAATGCTAAAACCTATGGTCTACTAACAGCTAACGGTTAGCAATAAAAGAAATAGTCAAGTAATTAGTTTTACCAAATCTTAATTATATTAACTCAACAATTCATTTTTGTAACAAGAATAAAGTATTCTTGCGTATTGTTTTACTTCAGTTTACTGATAAGTCTTTTCATATCAAGTAGGTGGAATCTAACTTTTGAATCCGGGGCTTACTTAGCAATTGTGCTAACGCAGAAGATTACTGGTTCTTACAGGTTTACAGGTATGAGCAAACGAGTACATTTTAAAAATTATTAAAGTATCCAGCAGTATTTTATTTGCAATTATAAAGCTTAGTAAATAAGCTGCTAAACTCTAAACAGCTTCCATGAGGTAAAACCATTTGGCTTCCTTCAATTTTTCGTGTAATAAAGTTCAGAAGTAAATAGCGACAGTAAAATATGTTTGCGACTCTAAGAATTTGAATCTTCATTACAAAGTACTTATTCTTTAGTCTATATAAATTGCAATGTTATAATGTTTGTTTTGTCAGTATTTATACAATAATACATTATCTTATCTATATAACAACTTTGCCACATTTCGCTTCTGCGAGATAACTTACAGCCTGTTAACCTTCTGACAGTATAAGTTCGATTGTGCAAACTAAAAACCATAATGCCTTCCTACATGAGATCATTGTTTTCCTATATTTTAATTTCATGTCGAACCATGTGATTCTAACAATTTCCGGACTCAATAGGATCATCCCTATTTAATTTATTAATTTTTCTATGATACTTCTCTTGAATTAAATTACTGTTTACAAATAGTTTTTCTGAGATTGATGCTTTTGAAACAGGTCAACTTTCTATCTATTTTGTATAATTTTATAACTATTTTACTACCCAAAAGACATGGTGAATCTTTAGTAATTACCAAGTTGAGGCATAACCAAAATTCATCAAAGTATCATCACTTTGAACTATGTAACAAAATTCCATAAAAGTGTTCTTACAATATGTTTTGTCCACTTCATAGTTTTGCTATCATTTGAGTTATTAGTTCTTATGTGACTTATAAACATGCACACTTTATTTTGTTAATAGACATTCAGTCTATAATTAGTTCATGATCATAAACATATTTAAATTAGAGTTTATAAATTCTCTAAACTATTACATTATGCCATTTATAAAAGTTGTGACTTGTAAAGTCCTTGTATAAGAGATTAACTATGCATTTTTATATAGGAGAACTATAGGTGTTAGCTTGAGCTCTCCCATAACATATGGTCACTATCCAAAACAAGCTCAATGTTTAGAGAAAAGATATGTTACCAACCAAATCGCAATTGTGATGTTATAATATAATAACATAAGGTTATATGGTGAAATGAGTCTTATGCATGAACGATTCTTGGGATTTAACCAAGGTCTTGCTAGGTCAATGTAATCATAATGTTGATATTATATTACTAAACTAGCATAAGATATGGTGCACATTATTATCGATTTGCATGGCAATTATTGGGTCGATGATATAGTTTAAACGTTGTTTCAATAATTAAATTATTTGGTTATCATTTTATGCAGGCACTATAGGGAAATGATCCAATGCATGGTTTTGAATTACTGACCACGTGGTCATCTCCTGACCAAGCATGGAAGATATAAGTACTATCATAACCCTAACCCTTATCATTTCTTCCCTACAGTTCGCGCTGGCCCTTAAAGCTGCTCTGCTTGGCTTTCATGGTGGTCGTCGGTCCTCTTCTGCTCCAGTTGTCTTGAGTCTTGGTTTGGTGTTGCAGTTTTCACCGGTGTGTGGTTAAAAGCCATTCTCAGTTGCTGTGGGTTCTCCCTCTGCGAGCGTTGTAGATATTATCATTGCCCTTAGCTTGATGTCTGTGTAATATTCCTTTCATCGTTCTCGTGGCTCGCTGTCTACTCCAGCTCCCTTTCATTGTCCTCGTGGCTTGTTGTTGTGTGAGGTTCAGTCTTTACAGACTTTTGGGTCTAGAATTAGTTAAGTCTGTTGGTGACAGAACATTTACCAGACTGTTCATTGCTTCACAAGACAGGTAAATAATAATTTTATAGTTCATTTACTTCACAGCCAGTGTCTTTGTTGTTACCCTGCTACAAATAGATATTTGTTTACTGATAGTAATATTTTACACTCCTTGCAAGTGCTTGCCACTATATTCTTTCACAATCGAGAAGTAAGTAGTCAACTAGCAAATGCCATGGCTCGTGGCTTAGTTCGGGTAAGCCTTGTGGTCCATGTGTTGGGTTTTTCACCCTACTTGTAACAGGATGATCACTGGAATCACCCAGGGTTTGGGGAAACCTTCCTCGACTCACCATAAGTTATGTGGTTTGATTCCTTTACAAGTCGTATGTGGGTTTACCCAATTTCGAACCCTCGCTAGTCGAAGGGTAGACTCGATTTTTAACTGAGCAATGTAAATAGTTTTTAATGTTTAGTTTACGGCTTGTTTAATTTAATAATTCTCTTGTAAATACAGTTTGTCTTCAAGCTTGGTTTGGTTTATCAGATGTTTAATATTATTCTTTGTGTAAAATTCAGGGTTTTTACCCTTCTTGACTGTAAATGAAGTTTTTGCGCCCTGAAATAAATACTCTATGAAATTTTATGATTATGGTTTCCAAGAGTGATACATATAGTCATTGTTTAGTTGTATTCCTTACTCATTTTTCTCACAGTTTTAGAGCTAGGGTTTATCTTGTGGAAACCCTCATTTTTTTTTAAATAAATTATTCTATTTAGTTTTTATCAATTTTTATTACTTAATTTGTTTGACTATTAACTTGTATTATCATGTGTTGAGGAAAATTCTAATTTATAATAATTACTAATGACTTGTGTTTGTCCTTAAAAGACTGCAAGTAATTTATAATATCCCATTTGTTTAATAATTACATAGTCTAATTAATTTGGTCTATAACTTTAATGTACTGACATTTGTAATTATAATATATGTATTTGGGTTTTAACCATGTCATTTTCTTTTATAAACACATACTGTTTATATAAAAAGAAACAGTTTATTTTATAAGTATACATTTTGTATAGGTTGTTCAAGTAATGTATTTCATTTCTGTGTATAAATTTAGTTGATTATTTAATGGTTTAAAAGAACTAAATTATGGTTTAAAGAATCCTGGGTTAGGGTTAGTAGAAATAATCTCTATCTTTCTTTTAACAATTACTCCAGTTTGTAAAAGAATTTCTTTTGATTTGTAAACAATAAATATTATTTGTGTTAATAATAATATTGTTTGTAAATACTGTATTCTCTTAAGTTTATTTTTACATATATATATTATTAATTAAGACTGAGAACAGTCTATAATAGTTTAGTTTATTTAATAAGATTATTCCTGTAAGCTTGGTAAAAGAAATAAGAATTTCCATAACTGTCAATACTCATTTACATATAATTTGTCTGTAAGTGTGTAAGGACAATTCCTTGTTAATAATACTTTATGCATAGGTTACTACTGTCTTTTAGTTATTTTAACTCTAAGAAAAAGAATACTATAAGATTTTTTAAGTTCTTATTTATTATATTCTTTATCTGAAATTAGTTTATCTTCACAATTTAATTAGGTTACCAATCCTTACTTAGAGTTCAGATAGTTGCAGGTAAAATAGCTATTATTATTAGGAAAATATATAACTAACAGAACCATATTTACTTCCTTACTTAACATAAATAATAAACATTTAATTGACATTTCTATTTCTTCTATTTCAGTGTAGATGTATAGTTTACAAAAGAAAATACTGTGTAAAAGAATAACCTATATACTAGAACACACTGCTATTAGTAAAATAATATGACCCTCTTCTTTTTCTAGTATCCTTAATTACACAGTCTGGTTTTAACAACAACCCTATTAAACAGATTAATATTCTTTCTGGAAGCAACTATCTACTGAAAGAAAATATTTCAATACTTTGAAAAACATAAGTACTCTATTCATTTCAGATTCCTATCATATTTCATTCATTTTAAACACACTACTTGTGCTATAGTACGATCTCATTTACTCCAGATGGGGAAAAACACAGGTAGGATTATTTCTCATCAAAGTACAGATTCAGCATTAAAATAACTAAGAGATTTCAAGCTTAATAGTTCACTACATAACATATAAGTCATTCATTATTTTTTCATACTCAGATATAAACTTTAACACAGAAATTAAAAGATAGTATAACCTGCTTTTAAAGCTGAATGACAACAGCGTTGGGAGGCCGTTCCTCCCTACCAACTCCTGGAGAGCACTCAAACAGCGACTTCTCAGGACCCCCGAGCCTGTTTCTAGTCTCCTTGGCTAGAACTAGGTGGAGCAAACAACAAAGTACTAGTCCAATGACTCAGTACCAACTCTGCACTCCGCAGCAAGATCTTCAGCATGGAAAGTTGTACTAGATCACTTCCTGCAATTTACCCCTCAAACACCTTCCACAAAAATTCGCTTCCCAATAAATTTCTTGAAGTACATTCACCTGAATGATTCTTCTCCTGGAATGAACAGCCTCAGCTATCTTCAATGGGCTTTTTTATTAACATTGCCTAGGTATTTTTGGGTTAGTTATCATTAATTGAGCCACCTGATCTGATCCCACTTTCTTGGGGGATCATGACCCCAAATGTAGGGAGGTTGCCACCTACAACATTGGAAGTGTTTGAGCATGCTGCCACTTGTCTATTTGCTCTCCACCTAGTCTCCTCCACCAACTTGTCCAGTAACACTCTTTTTAACAGCTCTCCCAAGCTGTTGTCTCCACTTTTATTTACTTAAAATTAAAATATTCAGAATTACATTCAATATCCTTGACTCTGTTGAGTCATCATTTACAACTTAGCATTAAATTTAACATAATGTATTGGAATAAAATCAAAATAAGATAATATTATTTTTCAAAATTGGGGCATGTGACATACACAGCCCCTTAGAACATAACATCGTCATCGATGTTATTTATTCTTCATCCTTCGAATTCCCCTCGAATAGAATTGGATATGCATCTCGCATTTTAATTTCCAATTCCCAGGTGGCTTCCTCTGGACTAAGGTGCTTCCATTGCACCTTCACCTGTCTAATGGTGTGGTTCTGAAGTGTAATTTCCCTCCTCCCGAGGATACAGTCCGGTTCCACCAAAAATTCTCCTTCTGGCTCCACCTATACAACATTCTAGTTAATAACATGAGTAGCATCATGAACATATTTTTTTTAAACGGAAATGTGAAAAACATTATGTACTCTTAAGTTAGGTGGTAATGCTAATTGATAAGCTACTTGTCCAATACTAGATAAAATTTCAAATGGGCCATAGTAACGAGGTGCCAATTTTGCACAACTCCCCAATCTTAGAGAGCTCTTTTTAGGCCTTACCTTGATGAACACATGTTCACCTACCTGAAACGCCTTTGGACTTATTTTTAAGTCTACTTGACTTTTCTACCAATCCTGTGCTACTTTCAGATTTCCCTGCATTTGTTTCACAATTTCTTCCATTTCTTTTAACAGTTCTTGACATAATACCAATCTATCTACTGGATTACTCCAAGAGATAGGAGTATTAAATTTTCGTCCATATAAAATTTCAAATGGACTAAATTTGGCTGATGTCTGATAATTATTATTATAAGAAAATTCTACTAGATGTCAATAGTTCTCCCATTTACCAAGCTGGTCTTTCACATACATTCTTAATAGATCTTCTAATACTTGGTTTACCCTTTCAGTTAGTCCATCTATTTGAGGATGGAAAGAAGTACTAAAATTTAATGTGGTGTTTAACCCTTTAAACAAAGACTTCCAAAAGTTTCCTGTAAACTTAGGATCTCTATCTGAGATTATGACTTTTGGTACTCCATGTAATCAGAAAATCTGTTTTAGAAAAATATCAACTATGTTTGCAGCTTTGTAAGTAGTTTTAACAGGTATAAAGTGAGCTGATTTGCTTAACTTATCAACTACTACCATGATAGAATCATTCTGATTTTGATTTTTAGGCAATCCAGTAATAAAATATAGACTAATTACCTCCCATTTCCAGCTAGGGATGGGTAATGGATTTAGCAAACCAGCTGGGTGTTGGTGTTCAGTTTTTACTTGTTGACATTCTAAACACCTTGCAATAGATTCAGCTACTTCAGTTTTCATATTTGGCTAGAAGTGACTCTTTTCTTAACATGGTTATAGTCTTTTGATAACATGGATGACCTGAATATGGTGTTTTATGAATTTCATCCAGAATTAACAGCTTGACCTTAGGTATGTTAGGTACATACAGTTTATATTTATACAGTAAAAATTCTTTTTCATTTAAACTGTAACCTTTTATTAAGTTTTTGTTGGATTTTCTTTAGCTTTAGCTTGCAAATTCTGGTAAATTTCATCTTTTTTTATTCCTTCTTTAAGCTGTTCATCTAAGTCTGAAACATAGGTGCTGATTATTGTTGCAAAATTCAACCTTGCATTCCTACTTAATGCATCAACAACTTTATTTTCTTTACCTTTTATATGCTGGATTTCAAAATCACACTCGCTTAAGAAATCTAACCACCTAGCTTGCCAGGTATTTAGATTAGGCTGATCTAAAAGATACTTCAATCCTTTATTATCAGTCATTAAAACAAATTTTCTACCAAATAGGTGATGTCGCCACATCTTTAAGGCGTGTATTAAAGCTGCTAATTCCAGATCATATGTCGGATAATTCTTTTCATGAAATTTTAACTTTCTAGACTCATAGGCAATAGCATGCCCTTCTTGAGTCAAAACACTGCCTAAGCCATCATTACAGGCGTCAATGCACACTACAAATTATTTATTAGGATCTGCTATTCTTAAAATAGGTGCGCTGGTTAATAAAGTTTTTAACTTTTTAAAGCTTTCTTCACATTTCTAATTCCAGTCAAACTTCTTTCCTTTCTTCTACAAGGAAGTTATCATATTTGCTATCCTCAAAAAACCTTCAATGAACCTCCGGTAGTAACCGGTAATGCCAATGAAAGACCGAACATCCGTCACATCCTTAGGAACCGACCAATCTTCGATAGCCCTTATCTTTTCAGGATCTATAGAAATTCCTTCCTTGGTCACTACATGACCTAAATATTGAATATTATCCTTGAAGAAATCACACTTACTAAACTTTGCGAAGAGTTGATGTTCTCACAACTCTTGCAAAACAATTTTTAGATGTTCTTTATGTTCTTCTTCAGTTTTTGAATAGATTAGAATGTCATCAATAAACATGACCACAAACTTATCTAAATACTTATGCATTACATTGTTCATTAAACACATGAAGATAGTTGGGGCATTAGTAAGCCCGAATGGCATTACGACAAATTCGTAATGACCATACCTTGTTCTAAAAGTTGTCTTAAAGATGCCTTCATCTTTAATTCTCACTTGATGATATCCAAACCTTAAATCTATTTTTGAAAAAACAGTGGCTCCATGTAGTTGATCAAACAGATCATCTATGCAGGGAAACGGATATCATTTTTTTATGGTCATCTTGTTTAACTAATGGTAATCTATGCAAAGTCGCATAGTTCTGTCCTTCTTCTTAACGAAGATGACAGGTGCCCCCCAGGGAGACACACATGGTCGAATATAATTTTTATCAATTAACTCTTTTAATTGTGATTTTAATTCATTAAGTTCCAATATGCTCATTCGATACGGGGCCTTTGAGCTAGGTACTGCACCCGGTACTAGCTCAATGGTGAAATCCAATTCCCTTTTCGTAGGTAATCCCAGAATCTCTTCTGGGAATACATCAACATATTCTTTTAATACAGGTATGTCTTCCACTTTTAACTTATCTATTTTAACTTTACTTTCCTCATCAGTAATTGTTACTGCATAAGCTTTACATCCCTTTCTAACAACTCTTTTAAGTTGTAAAGAAAAAATCTGCCTTACAATAGTTTTTCTAGGAATTCCTTTAACACTTACTGGTTTTTCATCACTGTTTAAGTATGTGAAAGTTTTATCATAACAGTTTAGAATTACGCTATGTTGTTCTAACTAGTCCATACCAATCAGCAAATCATAAGAATCAAGTGGTGAAACATTAAGTTTAACAACAGTTTCAAATTTATCCATAACTAATGCACATTCGTTCACAAAACAAGTTACTTTTCTTTTAGCACCAGTGGCTAACTGAACTAACCATGAATTCTCAAACTTATCAACAGATAACTTACATTTTTCTACTATCTGAGGTGCAATATAACTGAGACTAGCTCCTGGATCAATCAAAATAGTTACATGGGTCTAATTTATCATACCTTCTACTTCCACCATGGAATTCTGGAAGTCTGATATTCAGCTTGTCGGTTCTCCAAGGCTGCGTTGATTCTAGGCATGCTCCTTGCTAGTTCCCCAACGGTCATCTCCTCATGTATAGTATGAATATTTCTAACAGTCTTCTTCTGGTTTGGACAGACTGAAGCATAATGTGGGCCATTACACTCCCAGCACTTAACAGGATCTTTGTGCTCAAAGTTCTTGGTAAAGTTTCCATGATTATTTGAAGTTTCCTTACCTTTAGAAGTATTCTGATTGTTGGGTGTATTGTTCGTATTTCCTTGGAAATTCTTGTTATTAGAATAGTTTTTGGCCTTATTGTTCTTAAAATTTATATTAGGCACAAAATCCTTCTTCTTTTGTTCGAACTGATTATTATTTTTCTTATCCTTCCAGTTGGCCAAGCTTTCTTTCTTCCGATTCTGCTCAAAACAAAAGTTATCCTTTCTCATAGCTTCCTCCAAGGTCTTTGGGTTATCATATTCAATTCTATATTTAATATGATAAGGTAGACAGCTAAGGAATTGTTGTACCTTTGGTTTCTCATCTACAAGGTATGGTACATACCTAAGTAGACTTAAGAACTTGTTGTTCAGATCCTTCATTATCATTGAACCTAACTTTAGTTCATAAAACTCTTTGGCTCTCTCCTCATAATACTGCTCAGACAGGAATTTCTTTTTGAAATACCTCTTAAAGGTACTCTAGTGAACATCTTTTTCTTTTATACCCTTAACTCTCTTCAAGTCCTGCCACCAAATGTCAGCCTTTCCTGAGAGATTATATATAGCCATTGTAGCCTTTAATTGGTTAGAATAATTATATATTTGAAAGTACTTTTTCATCCCAGATAACCAGGATTCAGCTTCCTCCTCCTTCTGAGTCTCTCCATTAAAGGTTGGTGGTTTTATCTTTTTGAATTCCCTGGAAATTTCCTCATAAGGTTTGTATTTCCTCTTTTTAGTGTATAGATTATCATCACTACTATCACTGGTAGTATGGTAATTTTTTTGTTCACCAAACACTTTCGTAGATGAACTACTTTCAGTTTTTGTATGTTTCATCTTTTTAGATTTTCTTTGATGACTAGTATCTTCTAATTCTGATGTTCTACCCCTACCCTCAGTTTGAAACTTTTCAATTAGGATCTGATTCAGCTCTTCTAGAGCCCTCAGAATTCTTTCATTTTCCCGCTTTACAGACTCCATTTCAGTTTTTAAGTCTTTTACAGTTTGTAACAACTCTGAGGAATTTGTAATTAAATCCTCTAGTATAGGATCTCTTGGTAAATTTCCTGTTTCAGTAGCTGGAGACTGCTCCTCTGCATACTCTTCCAACATTTCCATACCTTCCTGTCAAACATCAGGAAAACAATTCTCTGTTGAATAACATTCAAAATAAAATATGTCAGCATAATAATTTAATTTACTATTTTATGAAAGCTAGTTGGGCTTCATCAAGGCTTAGTGTTTGAACCTTGTGCTCTGATACCACATGTCAAAACCTCAAATTTTCACAAAAATTTAAAATTTTGAGATAACAACAAATGCTAAAACCTGTGGTCTACTAACAACTAACGGTTAGCAATAAAAGAAACAATCAAGTAATTAGTTTTACCAAATATTAATTATATTAACTCAACAGTTCATTTTTGTAACAAGAATAAAGTCTTCTTGCATATTGTTTTACTTCAGTTTACTGATGAGTCTATTCATGTCAAGTAGGTGGAATCTAACATTTGAATCCGAGGCTTACTTAGCAATTGTGCTAACGCAAAAGATTACTAGTTCTTACAGGTTTACAAGTATGATCGAATGAGTACGTTTTAAAAATTCTTAAAATATCCAGCAATATTTTATTTGCAATTATAAAGCTTATTAAATAAGCTGCAAAACTCTAAACAGCTTCCGTGAGGTAAAATCGTTTGGATTCCTTCAATTTTTCTTGTAATAAAGTTCAGAAGTAAATAGCGACAGTAAAATATGTTTGCAACTCTAAGAATTTGAATCTCCGTTACAAAGTGCTTCTTCTTTAGTCTATATAAATTTCAATGTTATAATGTTTGTTTTTTTAGTATTTATACAATAATGCATTATCTTATCTGTATAACAACTTTCCCACATTTCGCTTCTGCGAGATAACTTGCAGCCTGTTAACCTTCTGATAGTATAAGATCGATTGTGCAAACTAAAAACCATAATTCCTTCCTACATGAGATCATTGTTTGCCTATATTTTAATTTCATGTAGAACCATGTGATTCTAATAATTTCCGGACTTAATAGGATCATCCCTATTTAATTTCTTAATTTTTCTATGATACTTCTCTTGAATTAAATTACTATTTACAAACAATTTTTTTCTGAGATTGATGCTTTTGAAACAGGTCGAATTTCTAGCTATTTTGTATAATTTTATAACTATTTTACTACCCAAAAGACATGGTGAATCTTTAGTAATTACCAAGTTGAGGCATAACCAAAATTCATCAAAGTATCGTCACTTTGAACTATGTAACAGAATTCCATAAAAGTGTTCTTACAATATGTTTTGTCCACTTCATAGTTCCGCTATCATTTGAGTTATTAGTTCTTATGTGACTTATAAACATGCACACTTTATTTTGTTAATAGACATTCAATCTATAATTAGTTCATGATCATAAACATATTTAAATTAGAGTTTATAAATTCTCTAAACTATTACATTATGCCATTTATAAAAGTTATGAGAACTATATAAGAGATTAACTATGCATTTTTATATATGAGAACTATAGTTGTTAGCTTGAGCTCTCTCATAACATATGGTCTCTATCCAAAACAAGCTCAATGTTTAGAGAAAAGATATGTTACCGACCAAATCGCAATTGTGATGTTATAATATAATAACATAAGGTTAGATGGTGAAATGAGTCTTATGCATGAACGATTCTCGGGCTTTAACCAAGGTTTTGCTAGGTCAACGTAATCATAATGTTGATATTCTATTACTAAACTAGCATAAGATATGGTGCACATTATTATCGATTTGCATGGCATTTATTGGGTCAACGATATAGTTTAAACATTGTTTCAATAATTAAATTATTTGGTTATCATTTTATGCAGGAACTATAGGGAAATGATCCAATGCATGGTTTTGAATTTCTGACCAAGCGTGGAAGATATAAGTACTATCATAACCCTAACCTTTATCATTTCTTCCCCACAGTTCGCACTGGCCTTTGAGGTTGCTCTACTTGGATTTCATGGTGGTCGTTGGTCCTCTTCTGCTCCAGTTGTCTTGAGTCCCGGTTTGTCGTTGCAGTTGTCACCAATGTGTGGTTAAAATCCATTCTCAGTGGCTATGGGTTCTCCCTCTACGATCTTTGTAGATATTATCATTTCCCTTGGCTTGATGTCTGTGTAATCTTCCTTTCGTCGTTCTCGTGGCTTGCTATCTACTCCAGCTCCTTTTCATTGTCCTCATGGCTTGTTGTTGTGTGAGGTTCAGTCTTTAAAAACTGTTAGGTCTAGAATTAGTTAAGTCTGTTGGTGACAAAATGTTTACCAGACTGTTCGTTGCTTCACAAGACAGGTAAATAATAATTTTAGAGTTCATTTACTTCGCAACCAGTGTCTTTGTTGTTACTGTGCTACAAATAGATATTTGTTTACTGACAGTAGTCTTTTACACTCCTTGCAAGTGCTCGCCACTATATTCTTTCACAGTGGAGAAGTAAGCAATCAACCAGCAAATGCCATGGCTCGTGGCTTAGTTCGGGTAAGCCCTGTGGTCCATGTGTTGGGTTTTTCACCCTACTTGTAACAGGATGATCATTGGAATCACCCAGGGTTTGGGGAAACCTTCCTCAACTCACCATAAGTTATGTGTCTTGATTCCTTTACAGGTCGTATGTGGGTTTACCCAGTTTCGAACCCTCGCTAGTCGATGGGTAGACTCAGTTTTTAACTAAGCAATGTAAATAGTTTTTAATGTTTAGTTTATGGCTTGTTTAATTTAATAATTCTCTTATAAAGACAGTCTATCTTCAAGCTTGGTTTTGTTTATCAGATGTTTAATATTATGCTCTGTGTAAAATTCAGGGTTTTTACCCTTCTTGACTGTAAATGAAGTTTTTGTGCCCTGAAATAAATACTCTGTGAAATTTTATGATTATGGTTTCTAAGACTGATACATACAGTCATTGTTTATTTGTATTCCTTACTCGTTCTGCTCACAGTTTTCCAGCTAGGGTTTATCTTGTGGAAACCCTCGTTTTTTTTTAAATAAATTATTCTATTTAATTTTTATCAATTTTTATTACTTATTTGACTATTAACTTGTATTATCATGTGTTGAGGAAAATTCTAATTTATAATAATTACTAATGCCTTTTGTTCATCCGTAAAGGACTGCAAGTAATTTATAATATCCCATTTGTTTAATAATTACATAGTCTAATTAATTTGGTCTATAACTTTAATGTACTCGCATTTGTAATTATACTATATGTATTTGGGTTTTAACCCTCTCATTTACTTTTATAAACACATACTGTTTATATAAAAAGAAACAGTTTATTTTATAAGTATACATTTTGTATAGGTTGTTCAGTAATGTATTTGATTTATGTGTATAAATTTAGTTAATTATTTAATGGTTTAAAAGAACTAAATTATGGTTTAAAGAATCCTAGGTTAGGGTTTGTAGAAATAATCTCTGTCTTTCTTTTAACAATTACTCCAGTTTGTAAAAAACTTTCATTTGATTTGCAAACAATAAATATTATTTGTGTTAATAATAATATTGTTTGTAAATATTGTATTCTCTTAACTTTATTTTTACATATATATATTATTAATTAAGACTGAGAACAGTCTATAATAGTTTAGTTTATTTAATAAGATTATTCTTGTAAGCTTGGTAAAAGAAATAAGAATTTTCATACCTGTCAATACTCCTTTACATATAATTTGTTTGTAAGTGTGTAAGGACAGTTCCTTATTAATAATACTTTATGCATAGGTTACTACTGTCTTTTAGTTATTTTAACTCTAAGAAAAAGAATATTGTAAGAGTTTTTAAGTTCTTATTTATTATATTATTTATCTCAAATTAGTTTATCTTCGGAATTTAATTAGGTTACCAATCCTTACTTAGAGTTCAGATAGTTGCAAGTAAAATAGCTATTATTATTACGAAAAGATATAACTAACAGAACCATATTTACTTCCTTACTTAACATAAATAATAAGCATTTAATTGACATTTCTATTTCTTCTATTTCAGTGTAGATGTATAGTTTACAAAATAAAATACTGTGTAAAATAATAACCTTTATACTAGAACACACTGCTATTAGTAAAATAATATGACCCTGTTCTTTTTCTAGTATTTTTAATTACACATTTTGGTTTTAACAACAACCCTATTAAACAGATTAATATTCTTTCTGGAAACAACTATCTACTGAAAGAAAATATTTCAATACTCTGAAAAACATAAGTACTCTATTCATTTCAGATTCCTATCATATTTCATTCATTTTAAACACACTACCTGTGCTAGAGTACGATCTCATTTACTCCAGATGGGGAAAAACACAGGTAGGATTATTTTCCATCAAAGTACATATTCAGCATTAAAATAACTAAGATATTTCAAGCTTATTAGTTCACTACATAACATATAAGTCATTCATTATTTGTTCATACTCAGATATAAAATTTAACACATAAATTAAAAGATAGTAGAACCTGTTTTTAAAGCTGGATGACAACAACGTTGGGAGGCCATTCCTCCCTACCAAATCCTGGAGAGTGCTCAAACAACGACTTCTCGGGACCCCCGAGCATGTTCCTAGTCTCCTTAGATGGAACTGGGTGGAGCAAACAACAAAGTACTAGTCCAATGACTCAGTACCAACTCTGCACTCTGCAGCAAGATCTTCAGCATGGAAAGCTGTACTAGATCACTTCCTGCAATTTACCCCTCAAACACCTTCCACAAAAATTCCCTTCCCAATGAATTCCTTGAAGTACATTCACCTGAATGATTCTTCTCCTGCAATGATCAGCCTCAGCTCTCTTCAATGGGCTTTTTTATTAAGATTTCCTAGGTCTTTTTGGGTTAGTTGTCATTAATTGAGCCACCTGCTCTAATCCCACTTTCTTGGGGGATCATGACCCCAAATGTAGGGAGGTTGCCACTTGCAACATTGGAAGTGTTTGAGGATTCTGCCACTTATCTATTTTCTCTCCACCTAGTATCCTCCACCAACTTGACTAGTAACACTCTTTTTAAGAGCTCTCCCAGGCTGTTGTCTCCACTTTTATTTATTTAAAATTAAAATATTCAGAATTACATTCAATATCCTTGACTCTGTTGAGTCATCATTTACAACTTAGCATTAAATTTAACATAATGTCTTGGAATAAAATCAAAATAAGATAATATTATTTTCCAAAATTGGGGCATGTGATATTATCAGTAATATTTTCCAACCAACATGAAGCTTCATCCATGCTTGGACAAAGAAAAGTACGATGCATAGCCTTGCATATCAAACAAGGATACAAGACTTTACCCTTATGACCTTTTACCAACGGATCACTGGTTGAGCGAGTATCGTCAACATGATGATCAGAGGTTGATGACACAGACGGTTTGGACCTTTTAGAGCACTCTTCTTGTACATGAGAGAGACTAGGACAGTCCTTAACACCTCCTTAAGAAAGTGGTCTCCCTTACAAATATTACAAGGGAACTTGGGTTTTTTGAGTGTTCTCTTAGAACGGGCACCATAAAGAGTAGATGGTTGCTGCTTTTTCTCTTTCTTATCCTTCTTATTTTTATCCTTCCCTTTCTTCTTCTTCTTATCCACCTGACTACTAGTTGTAGATCTTTGGTCAAGAGAAGAAGAAGAAAGGGATGAAGCCACTACCGATGAAGAAGGAACATGATTAGGTTGAGGTTGATCCTCTCTTGAAGGAGAGGTGACATTTGAGACACTAGGTGTGACAGGAATTACCGGATTAAAAATCCATATTGTTAATCCTATAGTTAATCTAGGAAGATTTAGAGTGGCAATAAGGGGAGGACCAATACCTTTACTTTGAGGGAATACAAAAGGTACACCTTGGAAAGGGACCTCTTGAGTGGTAGTCCCAGATGAGGATGACATCTCTAAACTCTCTAATAACCCCCCAACTACCACGCACAAGCAAGTACTACTCAAACTAAAAGCAACATGCAAATATGTGAAAGGAGTGGATAAGAGTCAGGAACCTCACAGGACAGGCCAATAGGATAACTCAGATGGTTTGGGGATTCCTAAAAGGGTCTCCCAATATACGCAAGGTACATGGGAGCTCAAATCGGTAGTAGTGCTATCTAGTGCATAACCGTACACAAGGGGCCTTTCGATATACAATCGAGTACATGAAGTACCTTTCTATATACCTCAAGGGTACATGAAAGGCCGCTCAATATACCAATGATACATGGAAAAACCGTGTGAGTCCTGAGATGTAATGCGGACAAGTAATGATAGCTCCTATGCTTAACGATGTCTGACCACATCTCTAACTTATCACCCATATTGCTAAAAGTTTTAACCTAGTACTACCATTAATTTTATCTTGTGCGTTTAGGTGGAACCATGGAGTGAAAACTTGAATTTAAAGAAGATGCACACTGATCTATATGATAATGCAAGTTTTCCTCTTCAATGAAATTTTACTTAAGAGAGGGAGAGAGATTTACTTTTCTTCCCAAAAATGCACACCCAAATGCAAATGCAATTCTATCTTTTCAAACGAAAAGGAAAATATCAATGCACCCCAACAATCTTAAATGCAATTAAAAAAGAGATCTAGAGAACATCAAATTTAAATAAACCAGAAATGTTTCCTATCTTTTCATGCTTGAAAAAGATGCATAAAAACTTGATGGAAAGATGATTTCACTAAAGTTTCCAAACAAAACTAACTCTAATGCACGCAAAGTTGAAAACATATATTTCTTCTTAATGAAAGTAAGATCTAGAATTTCAAACATTCACACACAAAACAAGAAGAAAATCGTTCAACAAACTTGCGAATAAAGCAACAGAGAGAGAAAACTAAAACTTCTCTTTTGAACAGACAAGGGAACAAAGAATCAATCTCTCCTACCAAGCACTGAACATTCAGCATGCAAATGGAAACAAGAATCACCCAAGCAAAGAAAGACTCAAAACAACATGGATCACTCACGCATTCCAAGTCCAAAACAAACCAAAACCTACTCATGAAAATGAAATGTATATCTCCAATTCCAATGAATAATATCTACATAAAAGAGCAAGATGTTTCAAGCTAAGAAAATAATGTAAAATCCAACACAAGAAACAAAAACTCTCTTTGAATGCAGAGGGAATATAAAAATCAAAGTGACACAAAAAGTAAGCCAAAAAGTAAGCGAAAAACACACAAAAATCAAAATACAAAGTCTGGAACATGGCCTACCTAGCACCACGCAGATGAAGTTGCTGACAAGCAGTTTTGAGGAAGAACCTCTCCTTGCTCACTGGATTCAGGAAGTGGCACTGCTTATGGCTAACTTGACTCAGGTGGTGGCACCGCTTCTTGCCAACAGAACATGTGTAGTTCCCTGAATAAATCCAAAACACAAAGGAGAACGAAAGATCAAGTCAGAAATTGATCAGATCAAGGCAAAAATTGATGGATTGATAGTAAAAAGAGCATAAAAATTTGAAATAGTTCAAATCTAAGCAGATCTGAAAGTTTCAAACCAAAATTCACTGACTCAGATGGCAGATCTGACTGAAGAGAGTTGGAGATGGAGCCTAGATTTAGACAAGAGTTCAAGAACTGGGGAAGATCAGATCAACTGAGATTTGCACTGTTCCCCAACGGAGTTGCCAGATTTGTAACCAAGAATATTTCACCTTCTGAGGACAAAAGTTGTTCCTCTAGTCGGATGGTTCATATCCAAAACAAATGAGTGAATGAGAAAGGATGAAGACCTACCCTAGATGTCATAGAAACCTGGAATGCTGCTTTGATAGTGAACCTGTGTACCTGCAAACACATCAAAGCTACCAAAACATCATCTACTTATCCATGTTAGTGACTAAGGAATCTAACAACATGTACATGTGAAGAGCATTTTTTTTTTCAAAAATACACTTTATTTTCATAAAAAAGCCAGCCAAAAACACACAAAAATCAAATCACAAAGTCTGGAATAGGGCCTACCTGGCACCGCGCTGGAGGGGTCTTGGACAGAGTGGTTCTGGACGAGTACCGCTTCTGGATAACAAGACTCAGGTGGTGGCACCGCGTGCTGCTAACAGGGTTCAGGTGGTGGCACCGCTTCTCACCAACAGCATATGTGTGGTTCCTTGAATATATCCAAAACACAAAGGAGAATGAAATATCAAGTTATAAATTGATCAGATCAAGGAAAAAATAGATGGATTGACAGTAAAAAAGAGCATAAAAGTCGAAATAATTCAGATCTAAATAGATCTCAAAGTCTCAAACAAAAATTCACTGATTTAGATGGTAGATATGACTTAAGAGATTTGGATATGGAGCCTGGATTTGGACTAGAGTTCAAGAATCAAGGACGATCAGATCAACTGATATATGTACTAAATCCCCAGTAGAGTCACCAGATTTGTAACCAGGAATATTTCACCTTCTACGGACAGAAGTTGTTCCTCTGGTCTGAATAGTTCAGATCCAGAACAAATGAGTGAACAACAAAGGATGAAGACCCTCCCCAAATTTCGTAGACACCTGGAATGTTGCTTCGATAGTGAACCTGTGTACCTGCAAACACATCAAAGCTACCAGAACATCATCTACTTATCCATGTTAGTGACTAAGGAATCTAACAACATGTACATGTGAAATCAAAACAACAGTAATGTGGGACGGAAATCAACTTTGCATTAAAGATGTATGGAGAAGCTTACAACCATTGCCTTAGTGTTGATAGACATCTCCATGAAACCAACATCTTATCCCCATAAGCTCCAACTTTGCTCTTTATGCTCTCCAATGATTTGGACTAGGTAGTCAATCCAACAACATACCAATACCTCTATAGTTCTCCCCCTCAACTATGAACATGAGCTTGTATATATAAGGCTCAATGGATAGGGATAGTTGAGAGAATTGTGGATGAGGTGGCTCCAAAATCCTATGATGGGGGATCTCGAGCTCAACTAACCCACAATGATAGGAATAAGGAAGGACACGAGGCTCATGATCTAGAAGCCTCAAGAAACTTCTCATTTTCTCATTTTACCTAGTGTACCGCTTTTCTTCTCTTATGACAGAGCGATTTAGATGAGAAACGCATATAGACCAAAGGCCATAGGTGGTGGCAGCGCTTATGGAAAATAGGATATAGGCGGTGTGAGCAACGTACCGCTCATGAGACACAAAGAAAGCGCGGTGCTAAGTTTCTTCATGTAAGATTGAAGAAACTTCCACAAAGTACAATTATATCCATGCGATTACAATGTTTTGATGTCAAACATGGTAGAAACCACTTGATTACCGGTCAATAGTGAGAACCATTAACAAGTGTGAGGGAGATCACCATTAATGTCAATAATTCCCAAGGCACCTTAGTAGAATCTACTAAGTCTGAGTAGATGATTTGATGTTGAACATTCAGTCAAATATTTCGATAAAACTTCAATGATGTGAACCTATGTCGAGGGTGAGAGAATCTTTCATTAATGCATACAAATCTCAAGATACTATCTTTTTGTTTCTAAGATTAATTCCTGGATGATGATATGACGTCCACAGGAATAGTCGTGTCAAAGGAGGGTCATGATGAATCCCACATCGACGAAACGAAAACTTGGAACAAAGTTCTGGAATTTTGAGTATGATGTAACTATAGGATAGACTCAAAATGTACTGACACAAAGGTTGTTTTGACTTGCATATGTAAACTTTCAATCTTCCTTTGAACACTAGGCGGCACAACCAAATACTTCGCAGCATTGAATTAGACCAGACGAATACCAAGACATAATGCAATGGTAGACGTTGCATTATTTGAAAAACTCAAAGGAGTGACATGACTCAAGAAAGTGAATCAATTTGGAAGCAAGATGAATACCCAATTGACTGAATGGAATACAAACAAGTACCATGTTCAAAGGTGACTAACAACTACCATTTATTTGCAAAATGAAATAGTTCACTTCCCTTAATTTTTCCATCATGATTGATGAGTGCCTCTTTTTGCTTTTATGAGTCCAAAGAGGGTAACAAACACTCATTGTAGCTTATCTGGAGAAAAGTTCATTCCCATATATTTCATGGACCTTAGAAAGGAGGGGTTCGTTCCCAAAAGAGAGTCTCTTAGTGTTCATTTTAACGAGTCCATTAAAAGTTAAGTCAGCATCGTTCATGTTTAGAGAGTCTCACCAAAAACAGAAGAAGACTCCAAATGGTCCTTTTTCGTACAATTTAGTCTTTAGGGCCCGAAAAAGTAAAAAATAATACCAAAGAGTATACCAAAGAGAACATATGAATTACACTAGTTTTTTTGTTTAAACTTTAACTATATGAATACCATTGTACCGTAAAGTCACACATGGCCGCATAATTATAAATTTTGAAAAAAAGTATAGAAAAACATTTTGTTATTTGTAATTGTAAAAGAAATTAACAAAATTTCATCATTTATATAATTAACACTTACATTACATTGGAACATATACATTATGTTTTATCTTAAAAATATAAGATAATCTATCCATACATGTCAATCAAAGAAGCACTCTGTATATCGCATGGAACCGTGAGCACACCGGTCTGCTAATATTCAAACTCTTTCATCCAACTTATGAAGAAAACCAACGAAGAAGGGATGATATATATGACTTGTTGGCACCTTGAAACGCCTTTCTTCCTTCCCAACAACAGCAGGATTGTTATCAGAATTAACTTCATGTGACCGTGGCTTTGGCGGATTATAATGCTGTGATGGCGGCCCCACATATTCCTTACAGATCCTTGTAAACCTCACTAATCCTCGGAGAATCTGTTCGCACTTGCCCATTTTAGTCAGGATTTCTTCACGAATATGTGGCCAGTGTGTTAATGAGAGAGGTGTAAAGGTATTTCAATGAACTTGTATTTTATATTTGTGTTTTTTTGGTCAACAGGATATATGTAAAAAATATTTCCATGTCGGCTTAATAAATTCCTTGCCCATACAGATTAATTAATGTCTGTCTTTATGAATTAATAAATTGCTTCAAAGTTTTTCTCAATAAATGCTTAAAAATATGTTTTCAATTTTCTAAACAAAGACAGAATTAATAAATTGCTTCAAAGTTTTTTTAAATAAATGCTTAAAAATATGTTTTCAATTTTCTAAATTTGTTTTACAAAATGTTACTGTTTTTTAATATATTATTTTTTAACTTTTCCTAGTGTTTTTTAATATAATAATAATTTTTTTTTAAATATGCTTATTGTAATAAACAATATATTTGGTTTTTTTAAGTGTTTTTTTAAACCTAAAAGCTACATATATGTTTTTCACTTTTAAGAAGGATGAACCTATGACAACCATTCTTTTTTTAAATGCAAGTTCAATCATCATTGTAATTTAAGAATAACTATGTGCTTGAAATAAGTGGATAATGGTAACTAGGTAGACTTCAATCGGGAAACAGAATAAATCTTGTTTCTATGTTTGTAAATAATCCTTCATCATTTTTGTCTATATGTTAATGATACTATGTGTATTTCAACTCATTGATAAGTATGTTCTATATGTATAGCTACCTTGACCTTCCCCAGTATGGTCGTCAGTTCTGTAGCAGGGATTTCTCCTTGCTACAGGGGCACGAATGGCTCCCTTCTATCTATAGGACAGAAGGGTAGGTTCCTGCGTATGGAAAATGCAGAATAGAAAGAAAGCAAAGAACAAGAAAGAGTATGGCCATGAGCCCCTCTGCAAACAAGGCTAGCGCTTCGCCTTGGCTACCTGCAAACAAATATTAAACAGAAATAAACCTGCAAACAAATAATGGTCAGAAAACAACTAAACTAACAAAGCAAACACATAAACAAGACTATGTTATACCTCTCCTTTGGTGAAATGGGCCACCATGCCTTGGCTGGAAGAAGCACCTCCCTATCTCACTCAACAATGGAGGAGCTATGGCTCAATGGGGAAGATGAGTGGAAGAGAGGGGGATGTGGGTGGCTTGAGAGGCAAAGAGGTCTCAAGGCATCCACGGGAAACATAACAGTATGCAAGAGAGCAGTTTCTTGAGAGTGACCCCCCACCCTCCTTTTATAGCTTTTTTTGGGGGTTTTAGGGTTTTAAGCCCTTGGTTCGAGCTTTAGCCCCTTTTTTGGGCTTTTAGCCCCTTCTTCCCTAACTTTAACTCCTTTTCGGGTTTAAGGCTCCTTTGAGGGGTTTTAGCCCCTTTTTGGAGGCTTTAGCCCTTAGGAGAGTTGTTTAGGCTCATTTTTGGGGTTTTTAAGCCATTTTCTTCATTCTTAAGCCTTTTTGAGGGTGTGGGGGTCTAATGGGGTGTTACGAAGGTTGTGTATGGGTGTCCTTAGGTGGTGTAGGCCATATAAAGCTGAGTGAGGGATTTTTTGGGTTAACAGATTGCACTTTGATGTGTGAGGGCAGGAGCTCATCGTATGGCCGACGAACATCATAGGATTTGCTGCATAGAGGTGGTGCTTCCGGGGCTAGGGCATGGTGGCTTTTGGTTTTTGTATTAATATGGTTCCCATCAATGGGTGAGATACAAATAATGTGTGACATGTATATGGACGAGGTGGGCATCCCCATGCTCGTGACAATGTCAAAAGAATAATTTGATCTATGCTCTAAAATACAAGAGCCGAACATATACAACTGATGATACAATGATGGTTGCCTCAATTAGAGGTTGAATACAATACTGATCTGAAGAACTGGTACATTGGACCCATGGCATTGTCATGGAATGCTATATCTTCATGACTGGCGGTCTGCTAGATCTCAAACGATACATAGCTGTATGGACTCTCTGATTGAGAGTCAGAGTCTCTATGGTACAAGTGTGCTGCATCAATCATAAATCTATATAGAAGAACTGCTGGGGCTTCTGAACATGGTCTCCAACGCAACCCAGAAATCACAAGGGACATAACCTATTTAGGTCCCTCGAAGAAACTCATCAATGTGCTAAAGTCAGGTGACATCCAGGGTCTTCGACCAAATACCGCATGAACCAAACCCTGTACGAATCTCAACAGTGCGATGATGTAGTTGAAGTCGAGCACGTGAGAAAAAAACATCCCAAGAGGCACTAAGGACTCCTCTCAAGTGGTCCAAGGAACTCATCAATGAGGTTAATGAAACTAGTTTGCAAGGACCTCTGGGTCTATCCTCTAGAATATGTGTGTTGTCATCGATAGAGGGAGACCTACCCCTAGTCAAGGCAATGGTGTTTCCTTGACTAGAAGCACAAGGGAGATAACCGAAAGGTGTGAGACAATCTATGGACTAGCCCACTAAATGGGGGGGGGGAGGGGGGGAGAAAGAATTGAACAAGGGCATGGGGAATGTGGTAGACTCAAACTTCCTTTGTTCAGAGTATGACGGCAGGGTGGACCAGGCAGCAAATGAAACTTGACTCATGGGAATGGGATCATAGCTGTAATATCGGGGGTGTCACTACAAATGGAAAATACTTGGTGGAGGTAGACACTTTTGATATTGAATGGATCCAAGGAAGACACATTACAAAGTAATCTGAACCAAGGTGACCAAATGTGGGAACACTGCCAAACTGTTTTCTGTGGGGTGGTGTCTAGGGACACCATTGTGGTATGATATCGTGGATTTTTGGCGAGCCCGAGAAGGTAAATGCTCGATGGTGCTTTCAATTTTAGAGAGTCTGAAAGCACGAAAAAGACTCCAATGGGGGCTCTTTTTCATTGGTAGTCTCTTATGCCCAAAAAAGGATAAAAGTATACATAGGAGAGCTCACCCATCCTGTAGGGGATGAAACACTTCTTTATCGTTGGTAGTCCACTCAGGCCGGAAAAGTTTAAACCTATACCGACTGGACGGTCATTCAGATATTTTTACGAGCATGAATGAAACCAAGTTTTCTCGGCAATCCTTTCTTGATGATAAGGCTGGAAAAGAGCTTAACGACAACCCGTGGTGATATTTTTCGTAAAGTACGGCCCCTCTGCCTGAGAAAGCATAAAAGTATGCAGAGGGGAACGGTCTTGGCTTGAGTGTGCCAAGGAGGTCCTTTTCAATTGATGGTCTACATGGTTCACAAAAGGAGGTAAACGAGATGATGTAGACGCCCTTTCCTATACTTTAGCTAGAGGGAAAGGAAGCAGCCGCGCTCGGCTATCTTTTCATTGTTTTAAGGAGTCAGAAAAGAGCTTAAATGAAACTCCAGCATGGTCAACCGATTGTGGTGGCACAGGCGGTGCCCCATGTCGGGACGGTGGATAGTGGTCTAAAGGTCATCCGCATAGTATCAACGGAGCAGAAGGATCTCAAACATACCAATACAGGCGCGGGATAGATTGTGGTAGAGGCTCGCAATTCGGCGCGGCAGAGGCACGCAAACCAAGGTGGCTCTCGAACATAGGTCAAGAGAGTTGTGTGTGAGTTGTGGTGGACAGACTTGACTACATGCGATGTGAGTGCAAGTCCGGAGGCAATTCTATGAAATAAAAATAAATTGTTTTATGGACAATGGTCCAGAGGTCTGCATAAGGTGTGGTGCATAGAAAAGACAACTATGTGTTAAAAATACAAAACAAAAAAGCAAAATGGTAACCCTTAACGGGCGGTGGCCCGAAAACCTGCATGAGTAGCGGTAGGCATGAGAGATACAAGTACAGGTTTGCAGACACTTGCATCATCATGTTGTGGTTCGTAAATCGAGGTAGCCTTCGGGAAATGGTCCCAAAATTTATTTGTTAAACATGAGACGATGGTCTCATAAGAAGATGGAAATTTAGACTGAGAGTTGTGAGAGGTGTCTCAAACAAGTCCCGGGTGACTTTGGATTAGCAGCTAATGGTCTGCCCCATACTTGTGGTAAAAAACATTGAAAAACAAGAAAAGAAAATGAAGCGACTCATTGGTGATGTTAAGTGTAAAATCTCTTAAGGTAGAGCCCGTTGCGGGGGTTCTCCAAGAGTTGTCCATCAGAGTCAATAAGGGTGTATACCCCTTTTCCGAGGCAACGGTGGATGACGTACGGGCCATACCACATCGACTCGAACTTGCCTTTGTCCAACTTATCATTGGGTTGGTCATAGAATAGAACCATATCCCCTTCGCTGAAGGTGCGAGGCTGGACATGGGAGTCATAGTGGACCTTTGGCTGTGTCTTCCCTGCTTCAATGGCTTGGAGGGCAGCTTGATAGTCTTCTATGGTTTGCTTGAGTTGGAGGAGTCATTCTTCTAAAGGCGAAGTGTCAGGGAGAAGTTCTACTATGAGGCAGAGAGATGGGATTTGGCACTCTATAGGGAGCATTGATTCAACACCATGTACTAGGCGGAAAGGGGTAAAACCGGTTGCAGTTTTTGTGGATGTACGATAAGCCCATAGGCTAGAGAATAGCATGTGATGCCAATTGGTTTTATGGTTTCCCACAATCCTTTGGAGCATTGTTTTGATGATCTTGTTGACTGTTTCAACTTGGCCGTTGCCTTGGGGGTAGTAGGAACATGAGTACTGGTATTTGAATTTCAACATGGTTGACAATTCACCCCATACGACGTCTTGAAAGTGTTCTCCATGGTTTGAGACTAATTGCTTAGGAACACCAAATCGTGAAATAACATGGTTAAACAAGAAGCATGCTACGGTTTCAGATTTGTAATCAAATGTGGGCATGGCCTCTGCCCACTTAGTCAAGTAATCGACTGCCATAATGATGTATTTATGACCATTAGCTGAAACGGGGTTGATTGTCATGAAGTCGATTGCCCATTTGTAGAAGGGCTCGACTGTGACTATGGGGTGTAACGTTGCAGAGGGGTTCTTGCCTTTGGGGCAAAGAGATGATAGCTGCGGCAATGCTTGACTGCCTCTATGCAATCAGCGAAGATGGAGGACCAAAAATAGCTGATGCATAAAATCTTCTGGGCGGTTGCCAGGCCTGAAAGGTGGCCACTGCATGCTCCACTATGACAGTCGTTGAAGATGGTCTTGGCCTTGTCACGGGTGAGGCAACGACGTAGGATGGTATCAATGCCTCAACGATATAGTACATCTCTGATCAGTAAGTGGTGGATGGCTTGATGTCGGATGCGTCACCTATCCTCATGGTTTAAGTGTGCTGCGAACTTTTGTGTTCATAAATAAATAAGGATGTCCCCATACCATGGGTTGTCCGTGGATATGACAAATAGGAAATCATCAGGGAGATCATCCTTGGGGTGTGATGACATAGTTAGTGGGGGCATATCGGTCATGAGTGTGGCCAGCACGAGTGCCTTTGTGCTTTTCGGGGAAACGAACTCTAAGTCGTATTCTTGGAGGATGACTACCGACTTAGTTGCTCGACCTTGTAGAAGGCGGCAGCTTAAGAGGTACTGCATTGGGTTTGAATCAGCCACTACATGAGTATGGTTTGCGATGATGTAGTGGCACAACTTCTGAGCTGAGAAGATGACAGCAAGGGCCAATTTCTCCTCGGGTGAATATCGTAGTGGGGGTCATGTTAGCTTCTGACTGATGTAGTAAATCACATGCTCATGGTGAGCATCATCTTCTTGGACCAAGACTCCAGCAATGGCATTGTCCGAGGCCGACACATAGAGAATGAAGTCTGAGGTGAAATTTGGTGCTGAAAGTAATGGTGCAGAAGCCAGGGCTTGTTTGAGTGCAACAAATGAATCTTGTGCTTGCTGATCCCAAACAAAGGGGATTTTTGTGCGGAGCGGGTGAATGAATATGTAAGCTTTTGTTGCATACTCTAGTACAAAGCGACGAAGGAATTTGGCCTTACCTTGGAGGCTCTGTAGTTGGTGTCAAGTTTTTGGGGAAGGAAGATCAAGGATAGCTTGAACTTTGAGGGGATCTACCATTATCCCTTTGTGAGATACGATGAATCCGAGTAGATGGCCTACTAGGACATAGAAAACACACTTGAGAGGATTCAGGCGAAATTTTGTACTTACGGCAACGTAGAAAGACTTACCGCAAGTCGTCTATATGTTGTGCTTGTTTTGGTGATCGAGTGGTAAGATCGTCTAGGTAGACCAAGATGATGTGAATTAGATCATGGAAACAATATGTCATGGCTCGTTGGAAGGTGGCTCCAGCATTTTTCAGGCCAAAGGGCATGACTCGATATGCAAATGTGCCCCATGGGGTTGTGAATGTCGTTTTATAATGGTATTCTTTTCGGATCTGGATTTGGTTATAGCCGAAAAATCTGTCCATGAAGGAGAAGGCCTCATGTCTGGCACATGCATCAATGATCTGATTGATGAAGGGTGTTGGGAATTTGTCTTTGGGACACGCCCCATTGAGGTCACAGAAGTCTATGCAAACGCGAATGGTACCATGTTTTTTGTTCATGGGAACAGGATTATAAACCCAAGTAGTGTAAGCAATGGGGTAGATGAAGCCAACTGTGCACAGCTTCTCTATCTCAGCTTTGACTGTGACCACTTTGGAAGGATGGATGGGCTGCTGCTTTTGGCGTACAGGGGCCACATCGGGCCAAGTGTCGATGTGGTGTTCCACGATGGATGGATCTAAGCCTGGCATTTTATTGTATGACCAGGTGAAGATGTTACAGAATTATTGGAAGAGAGATTTATAGGCAGCGACCTATTCCGGGGAGCAAGATGCCCCTAGCATGATTTCTTCAACAATCTCAGGATTGTTTGAGATGTTGATTTTGACTGTGGGTGAGATGTTGGCCATGTTCCCTTCTTCAAAGGTGTCTAATGTCGGGATGGGGTTCTTGAACCAGTAAACTTTCCCATGGATGAAATCTCCCCCCCCCCCATTCAATGGGTCAGTCTGCAGATTGTCTCACACCTTTCAGTTATCTCCCTTAAGCTTCTAGTCAAGGAAACACCATTGCCTTGACTAGGGGCAGGTCTCCCTCTGTCAATGACAACACACATATTCTAGAGGATAGACCCAGATGTCCCTGTATCCTGGTTTCATTAACCTCATTCATGAGTTCCTTGGACCACTTAAGAGGAGTCCTTAGTGCTTCTCTGGATGGTTGTTTCTCACGTGCTTGACTTCAACTACATCATCACACCGTTGAGATTCGTACGAGGTTTGTTCCATGCAGTATTTGTTTGAGGACCCCAAATGTCACCTGACTCTAGCATATTGATGAGTCTATTCGAGGGACCTAAATAGGTTATGTCCCTTGTGATTTCCGGGTTGTGTTGGAGACAGTGTTCAGAAGCCCCAACAGTGCTTCTATATAGATTTATGATTGATGCAGCATACTTGTACCATAGAGACTCTGACTCTCAATCAGCGAGTCCATACAGGTATGTACCATTCCAGATCCAGCAGGCCGTCAGTCATGAAGATATAGAATTCCATGAGAATGCCATGGGTCCAATGTACCATTTCTTCAGATCAATATTGTATTCAGCCTCTAATTGAGGCAACCGTCATTGTATCATCAGTTGTATATGATCGGCTCTTGTATTTTAGAGCATAGATCAAATTATTCTTTTGACATTGTCACGAGCATAGGGATGCCCACCTCGTCCATATACATGTCACACATTATTTGTATCTCACCCATTGATGGGAACCATATTAATACAAAAACCAAAAGCCACCATGCCCTAGCCCCGAAAGCACCACCTCTACGCAACAAATCCTATGATGTCTGTTGGCCATACGATGAGCTCCTGCCCTCACACATCAGGGGGCAATCTGTTAACCCAAAAAATCCCTCACTCCGCTCTATATGGCCTACACCACCCAAAGACACCCATACACGACCTTTGTAACACCCCATTAGACCCCCACACCCTCAAAAAGGCTTAAGAATGAAGAAAAGGGCTTAAAACCCCAAAAAGGAGCCTAAACAACTCTCCTAAGGGCTAAAGCCTCCAAAAAGGGGCTAAAATCCCTCAAAGGAGCCTAAAACCCTAAAAGGAGCTAAAGTTAGGGTGGAAGGGGATAAAATCCCAAAAAAGGGGCTAAAGCCCGGACCAAGGGCTTAAAACCCTAAAATCCCAAAAAAAGCTATAAAAGGAGGGTGGGGGGTCACTCTCAAAGAAATCCTCTCTTGCATACTGTTATGCTACCCATGGATGCCTTGAGACCTCTTTGCCTCTCAATCCACCCACATCCCCCTCTCTTCCACTCATCTTCCCCATTGAGCCATAGCTGCTCCATTGCTAAGTGAGATAGGGAAGTGCATCTTCCAACCAGAGCATGGTGGCCCATTTCACCAAAGGAGAGGTATAACATAGTCTTGTTTATGTGTTTGCTTTGTTAGTTTAGTTGTTTTCTGACCATTATTTGTTTGCAGGTTTGATTTCTAACATGTTTTGCAGGTTTATTTTTGTTTAATATTTGTTTGCGGGTAGCCATGACAAAGCCCTAAACTTGTTTGCAGAGGGGCTCACGGCCATACTCTTTCTTGTTCTTTGCTTTCTTTTTGTTCTGCTTTTCTTTTTGCATTTTCCACACGCGGGAACCTACCCTTCTATCCTATAGACAAAAGGGAGCCATTCCTGCCCCTGTAGCAAGGAGAAATTTCTTATCATATATAAGAAATTTTTTGTTTTATTTAATTCTAGTAATGCAAGGATTATGAGACTCGAGCCCGAGTCTATGTTTGTTTACTTTTTAGTTATGGGATTCTATCCTTGGTGACATTGGTGGTATAAGAAGTACGATTTTTTAGAATACCTCAGAAGTATGTGCATTTATTATTTGTGATATTGCATCATCCATCTTATGAATGTAATTTTTATTTATATATAAATATATCATTTTTTTATGTGGAAAAAAAAGCACGATTATAGTTTCTGGTGTTGAGTAGACATTGCTTTGAACTAAATAATAGTAAATGTTGAAAGCGTGACAATAGTAAGTTGGACCTTGTTTTGCACAATAGTATGGACTCTCGTAGATTCCAAAACTTAGGAGATATGTATAACGTGTTTTTGTGTATGAATTAACCTTGTGGAAAGGCTACATTTTACTAGCGTTGAATCAGTCACTGTATTTATTTTGTTTTATGTGGAAATAATGTTAAGCCTATGCTGAAAGTATAGAATCATGAATAATATATGAGTATGGTGTTTCCAGTGTTTATCCCATAGTTGGGGAATCGCGACTGATTTGATTAATTTTATCATAGACATGTCTTAAAACAAATATGTTATGTGTATTGACTTTTCACCAAGGGATTTTCTCCCTGAATGGTTTTGGTTTTGTTAACGCTGAAGCGTGAAAATACAACTTATTCGTTGACTTGGAGTTTTATTTTGCCCATATATGATGTGATGGTTTAAAACAATTCTTTGTTATGTTTTATAGTTATATGAATAAGATTTCCTTTATTCGTGGATGTAACTGGCAATAATGTGGGCCATGTTATTTTGATTATCAAATTTTGTGATACATCTTTTTATATAATATAAATACTATGTTATTTGTATTATTGCTTAATATATGTAGGTTTTAGAGACTTGGTACCGGGATTTGAGATTGGATCCTCTACCTAGAGTTTTCTTTCTAGGACAGAAATATTATATGATGTTTGTTATAAAAATAGTTTTCTGTAATGTTTCTATTATTTTATATATAAGTTGGAAAAATAAATACAATCCCAAAATACATAGAAGCCGAAATAAAGGAACACATAAGATTCTAACTGCTTAATGATAATGAGTATAAAGATAAATATTTCCATCCTATAAAGGCTTGAAATACATGAACAGATTTATACAAAAATCATGTTAAAACTCGATTAGTAATATTCCATAATTTATATGCACCAAAATATCACTTTGGTAATCTGAGCACCCAAAATACCTATAGATGATCCTTCAAATCAACTAGGGACCGTTTCCCCTTGCAACTTCCTCTCTCTTCTAGTTATTAGTTTCTTTGGGGAGAAAGGCTTCTATCATTTAGGTTTAATCACTATGTTCTGTCACTAGTTAAACTAACTATTTGTATTTGTCTTTATCTAATTATTTGATTTTAAATTCTCACAGTTTATTAATAAATAATATAAAACTCTCATAGTCTATTAGATAATCTAATATTTAATCCTATCATCCAGTTGATTCTAGTTATCAACTACTCAACCATGCTGACCTCTTTGCATGCTCGATCTCTCTTCAAGTGGGAGTCCCAGTTAGGCTTAGAACAAATAAAAGGAGATAAATAATATGAAATTTTAATAATTAATTTGTTTTTTATTCTTTGGATCTCCTATCTCAATATCACTTATCCACAAAGAGTCTAAGTGGTTCATATCTTTACTGCTCAACACTTAACTCGACAATAGTTTTGGTGCTCCAAAGCTCATTTCTAAGCACCACTTTAAACAATAGTCTTGGTGCTACATATTTTATTACTCAACACCATTAAACAATTTTAAATAATCTAAGTGTTCTAGAGCTTCATGGCTCAACACTTATTTAACAATTACATCAAAATAAAATAATAAAAATAAATAGTCTTTGTTTTGGGATATTACACCAATAAGTATATATTTTGGTAAAATTAAATTTTGTGAAGTACACATATAGATGCAAAAAAAAATCGAAAACAATAGACAAATTTTGAGGTAAAAAATGAGACCTAAATAAAAAAATCTAATATCAAAACTAACTTTGTAAGAACCAATATGATTCAAGATGATGATGTTAACCATACTAATAAACTATTTTTTCTCTGGTATTTTCAACTTATATTCTTTTAGATTTATTGAAATTTTCACTGTGAACACTTATTAGATTTCGAATTAAATTTTGCATCCAACAAGTAGCCACTAGGCATAGTTTGATGGACGTATGATACAAAAAACATGAAATACAATAAAAAAAATGTATTTCCCACAAGTTTCAATGTTTAGGTTCAAGAATTATCCTCCATTGTAGCGTAAAAAGGTGGTGGATGGAAAATATTTTGATACCTAAAAGGAATGATTAAATAAAATACCATGCACAAGTACTAAATAAGAGGCATCCACATCACATCTCAAGATTATCTAGCTAGCCATTCCCTCCCACTAATTGAAATGAAATTAGTTCTAGCAGGAAGAGAATGTTGTGAAATGGGGATATCAATTAGAGAGCTTCATATGACTAGAAATGTAGTTTAAACTAGAATGATGGAAGGCTGATATTGATTAGAGACCTTGTTGAACCAATTGGAGATTTTGTATTTGATGGAAAGAAGGAAATATGCTTTTTATATTCTATTTCATTTTTTTTCCTATCGAATATCCATCAAAATCATGATGAGTGGGTACTCATTGGATTCAAATTTAATTCAACATCGATCTAGTTCTTGAACAAAAAATTAGAGAAAACATGCAACAAGATATGTCCAAAATATGCAAGAGAAAAGAATACCATACCATACCATTGTATATGTTTACAATATCATGCATGAATACTTATAGTTTATAAACTAATAGTGGTTTTAATATGGGTGTAGTTATCTATTGAATGAGGTCCTCAACATCTCAAGGTGACTCTGCATCCCTTAAAAATTACTATATTTCAAAATCTCATATCCTATCCATTTGTTAGATCTTCTTACGAGAATGTCTTGCGGGTATTTTTCCTTACAGTATGATCATATCTAATATATGGATCAACATATACCTTATCCTTCTCTAATATTTGTATCAATAGGGTTGACGAGTCTAAAACTTGGGTGTAATGTTGGCAGATGAGGGTGCATACCAACAAGCTTCAACATCTCGTCATTTAATCCACACCCTTCTGATCTAGACGAGTTCCAATTTTTCCAACATTGCTAAATTGTTCCTACATGTCAAAAATTTAGGCAACTATTAGTTTTCCTTAGGGAGATTTAAGTTGCCTATGCTATAGGATACGTTTCTCTAGTTGGGGAGGATCCTTATTCTTACTCAATTAATAAGTAATATTTTATGTTTATTATTAAGTGTTATACATAAAAATAATATTTGTAGCTGTAGACTAACATTGTTCCTACCATGTTTCAAAAATATTGGATGAATTCTTTGTTGTGATTTTTTTGGGGGGAGGATAAATTCCCAAGATTGTTTGCTTTTCCAAGTGATCTATCTATGGTTTGGAAATTTATATAAAGGGGCTCTTCTTCTTTGCAAGTAATACCATCATGCTTTTGGGTTTTGGACCTTCATCTACTCCTACTCCCTTGTGACATTTCCAAAACTATGGTTCCATGTCATAGTCTGGATTATATGGCCTATAGAGCCTTAGATGTGGTGATAGGGGGAGACAATACCAAATTTAACCAACCAACTCTCTCTCATTTCTCCTAGATCTCATATCCTTCTTTTGTAATCTAGAGTGAGAATGCCATAATATTACAAAAAAATTAAATAAAAAATCTACCTAAATCTTGTTTCTAAACTAGAGAAGCGAAACCTTCAAAATAATGATAAAGAAACTGTCTTGAAGAATGTTAAAATGCTTCATTTTGATTAATTTTTTAAAAGTTGACAAAATTTACACGAAAGGAAGGGTACCATAGATCGAATCTCTCATCGAGTTTAATCAGTCACATATTTGGGTTATTTTAGGGTCATTTGGTAGCTATGGGAAGACATTAGTTTTAGACTAATAGTCTTGTTATAGTAGGAACAAGCCAAGCCATATCGTTAGGGAAAGAAAATGGTACATGCCCTCATGCACTAAAGTAATGTTGGGAAACCAAAAAGTTTGGAATAAAAATTCAAGCAGATTGTAGATCCATGACATCTCTCTTCTATATACCTTCATCGTCGAGAACCATCCTCTTCACTTTCTAAAATGGAGATGTGTAACATATGCTGAAAATCAATGGGCATATCAATCCTAGAATGTAAGTCATGAAGGGAAATTTAATTTTTTTCACGTAACTTACCTATGGTATAAACTATGATATATATTCGCCACCCAAATGGATACAAGGTCAACATTTAACATCTGTATCGTATACCTTAGGCTCTAAGCCTTAGAACCAATGCTCATTGAGTTCCTTAAGCTTAAATACTAGGACCATGGCATATGAGATATGCCATGGTAAAATTGTTAATTATAAAACCAATAATTGGTCTTTAACCCAAGTTATAAACCTGTTAAGAGTAAAAGCTTATGTTAGTACTTTAAATAAAATAAACATGTAATACAAATAGGTTAAGATATGAACTATTGATACGTATTACATAATGAATAATAAAGTGTCATTTAGAAACAAATCCATGTCATACATATAGGTAGAATAGTCACCTTACTTCTCATGCAAAGATGGTAAGAACGATAATATCAACCAATACTTGTCACTAGCTACAAGTACGACTACTAATACTCGAACGTCCAAGTGCTTCGTAACAAGTCTCCGTTGTTAGATTAATCTACACATAAATTGAGAAATGTGTCTTATTTCAACATAAGTAAGTAAGCCCACTAGACAGGTAGAGACTTTTACCTCTCATGTAGTACATGGGAGAAGTAGTCCCGCCACTCCACCCACTTTAGTTCCAGAAACAAAGTTAAGTTAGAATCGGGTATACGACATAAGCACTTGTAAAATAATAATGAATTACATAATCAAAGCATATAACAGGCACAGGAAAGCGTAACCATAAGAATCACATAGTAATCAACATCATGACATCATAATTACAAACAGTAAGCAGAGTAATAATCATAACTAAAGTAGGGAAGTAAGACGTAAGAATGGCTTACGACAATTCAGCATTACGATAGAGTATGACACATTCCACAAGTTTAAATAATGTCTGGAATAGGTTGTGTTTAAATAGCCTAATAATTTTATTTTATTTTTATTTTTAGGGACATTATAGGTGGTATCAGAGCCCAGTTTTAACACTAAGAGACCAATGGGCATACCAAACATTCACTGCAAAGAAAATAAAGTATGATTGTAAATATGGTTAACTAACAGAAATTTTTCCTGTGATTTTAAAATTTGCAATTTAGAGGAAATTTTTACAGAACTATTCAGATCATGAACACTAAACAAGACAATAGTTGGCAAGGAAAGATGAACACCCCCACCCAGGAAGAAGAACTGATGGTGGAGCTAAATTCTGATATTTTGAAGACCAAACACAGTCTTCAAGCAAAATTACAAAGTTTCAGAGAAGATAGTATGAATGAGAGAAAGGAACAGCAAGCCATAAATGAAGCAGTACTGAGAAATGTGACGTGAGGAATCCCACAGGGGAAACCCACTCATTCCACAAAAAATTCCAAAAGGGAACCTTACCATAAATGGGAAAGCAACCCAAGAGAAGAAGAAAAAGAGGAACGTACCTCTGAAGATCTGGAAGGAGATCATCACAACCCTTCCAGTGATGCCTCTCTTTCTCCATGCAGGAAGAGACAAAGAAATGATGATAACCTACAGGGGTATTTCAAAAAAATAAGAGCCCCAACCTATGAAGGTGAAGTAAACATGGGAGAGAAAGCTGAAGAATGGTTATTGGGTATGAGAAAATATTTTTGAGTTCATAACTACTCAAGCGAGATGAAGGCTTGGCTTTCCATCTATAACTTAAATGGAAAAGAAGCAAGATGGTGGAGAGATTTGAAACATACCAAGAAAGATGAGCTAAGGGAGATATGCTGGAGTAACTTCTGCAAAATATTTCAAGAAAAATATATGTCAGAAAGATTCTTCGACAGAAAATTAAAAGAGTTTCATGAACTACATATGGGATCCATGACAATGGATGCTTTTATTAACATATTTCTAGTTCTATTACATTATGTACCATACATCAAGGATGAAAAGGTAAAAATCCAGTAGTTTTTGGGATGTCTTCCTCCCAACTTTTGGGAAAGGACTGAGATCAATGTACCAAAAGCCTTGGAAACCACATTGCACAAAGCTAGGCTCTGCTATGAGCATGGACAACTAAGGCAAGATAACATGAACAGAAATAGAGACAAGTCTAGGAACTTCTTTGATAACTGCAAACCAAGGTTTAACCCACCCCCGTACAGGAAACAAAACAACAGTTTTTTGGCAAACAAGAACTTCAATAAATCAGGTACAAAACCATACGTACCAGCTTCAAATGCTAACAAGTCAGTAGTAGCTGGGGGGGAAAATGCTACCCCAACATAGATCAAATTCTAGAAGTGCAGCAGGCCTCATTATGCCCGATATTGTAAGAACAAGACAAATGGGTTCTTGCACAACTTACAAGAAGAACCGACCATAGAGGACATAGCTAGAACCCCGTGGATTTATGCAGCTTTGGATGGCCGACAAAAAGACCATCACGCTACCATGGTTGATATAGAAGGTAAGATCTTGAACACTTCTATTTCAATACTTATTAATTCCGATGCTTGTCGAAGCTATGTTTCACCTAAACTTGTTGATGATTGGAAACTAGGTAAAGTAAAACATGATAAACCTTGGCTAGTTCAGTTACCCACAGGTACGAAATGGAAAGTTTTGAAAATAGTTAAAGATTGCGAGGTAAACCTAAATGGTTTTCCAACAAAAGTAAACCTGGACATCCTACCCTTAGGATCGTATGATATACTTGTTGGCATGGATTGGTTGGAATAGCACCATGTCATGTTCGATTGCTTACACAAGTCAATCTTGTGTATAGACAACCAAGGGAATCAAGTAAAGATTCAAGGCATTCCAAAGAAAGTTTCTATAAGGAAAATATCTACCTTACAAGCAAAGAAATGTGTTATGAAAGGATGCAAGCTTCTTGCAGTAAAAATCCGAGACATAGATTCTGAGAGAGAACAACGAATAGAGGACTTTCCCGTTCTTGTAGAATTCAAGGAAATTTTTTGTAAAGAAATCCTCGGATTACCTCTGAAACGAGACTTAGACTTTTCCATCGAACTGAGACCCATATTAGTTCCGGCTTCCAAATCCCCTTACCATATGAGTGCACCTGAGTTGGTGGAACTCAAATTGCAATTGCAGGAATTTATAGAAAAAAGGGTATACCCAACCAAGCGTGTCCCCTTCGGGAGCACCGACATTGTTCATCAAGAAAAAGGATGGTACGATCCGGATGTGCATCGATTACCATCAATTTAACAAGATGACTATCAAGAACCGTTACCCACTCCCTAGGATTAATGACTTGTTCGATCAGGTAGGAGAAGGAAAAATATTTTCAAATATTGACCTACGATCCGGGTACCGTTAGGTACAGATTCAAAACGAGGATATTCACAAAACTTCCTTTTGTACATGGTACGGGCACTACGAATTTGTAGTAATGTCGTTTTGGTTGACCAATGCACCCGCAAACTTCATGTACATGATGACCAATATATTCAATAAGTATCTGGATAAGTTTGTTTTGGTCTTTATAGAAGAAATCCTAGTTTATTCTAAAACTAAAGAGAAACATGAAGAACACCTTCACATAGTACTCCAAGTGTTACAAGAACACCAGCTTTACACTAAGTTTAGTAAATGTGATTTTTACAAACCATAGATACAGTACTTAGGTCACATTATCTCCGAGATAGGGAAGTTGTGGACCCAGAAAACATTAGAGCCATAGAGTATTGGCCTACCCCTGCTAGTGTCACCAACATTAGGTCGTTTTTGGGATTAGCCGGATATTAGCGAAAGTTCATTAAGAACTTCTCGAGAAGTGCTTGCCCCATGACCGCTTTACAAAAGAAAGCAAATATTTTTTTATGGACGACCAAGTGCAATGAAAGTTTTCAAAAGATTAAGCAGCTTTTGATTACCACACCGATACTATGAATTGTGGATCCCAAAAGGGATTTCGTTGTTTGCACAGATGCAAGCAAGGAAGGACTTGGAGGAGTCCTCTTGTAGAATGATCACACGATCAGTTTTAAATTACGAAAGTTATAAGAGCATGGGGAGAACTACCCTATGCATGATCTCAAGTTAGCAGCCATCTTCAACGCTTTGTATATGTGGAGGCACTACCTCATGGGAAGGAAATTCCTTATAAGGATAGACAATATGAGTCTGAAGTATTTATTCGATCAACCGGATCTGAATGCAAGGCAAGTCAGATGATTTGCTTTCCTTAGGGAATACCATTTCAAGTTAAAGCATATTAAGGGAAAAGAGAACAAGGTTTCTTATGCTTGAGCTAATGAACTCATATGATATATGAGGTGACTTTAAGTCAAACCAATGAATATTTTCATGAGAGGATTAGAATGGCTAACAGAGTTGACCCTTTCTATATATAAATCCTCAAGAAATTCAAAGACAACAGGTTGTCAACAACAAAAAGAGTACAAGGTAGATGAATCAGGACTGCTATGGTCGAAAGAGAGATTGTACATTCCAGACAGAGGGTACATTCGGTCCAGCATCCTCATGGAATTTCATCGGGAACACTACTCAAGGCACCTAGGATATGAAAAGATGATATCTTCCGTAAAGAGACACTTTTTCTAGCCTAACATAAAGGCCGACATTGTGATGTTTATCACAAAATGTTAGGAATGTCAAATGGTCAAAGCTGAGCATCAACACCCTTCGAGATTGTTGCAGCGATTACCCATTCCGGACTGGAAGTGGGAGGTCATTATTATGGATTTTATCATCAATCTACCAAAAAGTAAAAGTTAAAATGATTCTATTTTTGTAGTAATTGAGAAGTTGTCAAAAGCAACACACTTCATTCTTGTGAAGTTGACCTACAAGGCAGTGAACATTGCCGATATCTTCTTGAAGGAGATATTTAGATTGCATGGGATACCCAAGGAAATCATCTCAAATAGAGATGCTAATTTTACATGAAACTTTTGGAGATCTTTATTCTCTAGATTGGAGACGTAGTTGAACTTTAGCACTGCTTATCACCCGTAGACAGACGAGAAGACAAAAAGAGTAAACCAGATTGTTGAGGACATTCTTAGGATGTATTTCATGAACAACCCCACTAAGTGGGAAGACTACCTACATCTTGCAAGTTTTGCATATAACAATGGTTATCATTCTTCCGCCAAGATGAGTCCCTTTGAGGTACTCTATGGACGGAAGTGTAGAACACCGGTTACTTGGGATATCCCAGTGGATCAGCTCATGTTAGAGCCTGAATTATTAATGGACTTGGAACAGTTGGTTACCAAGGTCCAGATGAACCTTAAAGAAGCACAAGACCGCCAAAAAAGTTACGCGGATCAGAAAAGGAAAGATAAAGATTATCAAATAGGTGACCATGTCTACTTGAAAGTGACGAAAAAAAAATCTTGTTGAGCTTGGGAAGGTGCGGTAAGTTAGCACCTAGGTTTTGTGGACCTTTCAAAATACTGGCCAAGAGAGGACCAGTGGCATATGAACTAGCATTACCTGCACACATAAGAATCCACAGTGTTTTCCATGCATCATTATTAAAGAAATATGTTTATGATATTAAACATGTATTTGATTGGTCCTTATTACATGTGGAACCTAAAGGGGAGTTTTCCCCTAAACCTATTCATATATTGGAAAAAATAGAGGTGCAACTCAAGGAGCGCACCATAGTCCAATTGAAAGTGCAATGCAAGCACTTTGAAGCCGATGAGGCTACTTGGGAGAATGAAGCCACCATGAGAAAGGATTACCTCTCCTTGTTTCATGATGTCATTCTGAGTCCCCAGAACACTAGGGACGATGTTGTTCTAAGCAGGGAGGGATGTGATATCCCAAATTTTGGAACTAACACTTATAGGCATGAGCCTATTGATTATGATGTGATATTGATGTTTTATATATTGGGTCAAAGACCCCATTGCAAATGAACATGATGATTTTTTTTTTATATTGGGCGTAAGCCAATTGTTGATGATATATATATATATATATATATATATATATATATGCTTGTTTGTGTTGGGCGTGGACCCTGAAGCACATGATTGATGAGATGTTTAGTGTTGAGCAAAGAGCTATGGAATGGCACTAACTTTGTAACTCCTTGTTTTTAGCGTTGACTATCGGCTTTGGTAAGCACTAGGAGTTACTAAAAAGAATTAATAATTCTTGAGTGAAAATGACTCAAGAAAAATATTGATCTCATCAGACTTATTTATAAGTGATTAAATGAAATTTTGAATTGCAGTATTCTCATCAAGTACTGAAGAACTACCATGTTATACAAGGGAATCCAACATGCAAGGATGTTTAGAGTTGCCTAGCCTAGTAGACCTAACCATCTACCTGATGACCTTAATGAAGAAAGTGTCATAAGTCCAAGGATCATAAAATGTGATTCCCCAAGAAAAATGTTAACAAATGTTATATTATTATGTATTTTATACATGGTATGTATAAAGATTAAATATAGTGGTAATATTAATAATATGAGAAAGAAGGAAAAGTTCCATCTATTACTATTATTATTAAGATAAAAATTAAATAGTATAATACCTATAAAACTCAAATTAGGAACTAGCTAAAGGTTCCTAAGTTAAATATTAAAAGTACTAAATTAAATGAAAAGGGTTAAATCAAGAAGTGAAGCATTTCTTGATTTAACTACCCCCTTAACTGAAAATTCTGTCTATAAAATCTCAAGCCAAGAAAAGGATTGGGGACTTGATCTATCTTTTGGATTCATTATTCTGCCTGCTAATTTCTCAAGAGAGAGTTCTTGGAGAACATTTCCCTAAGAGGAAGAAGGAGAACTGATCCATAATTGATATACAAAACTGGGACAACCTCACCTTAGGTGCTCTAAGCTACTTGCATGTTGGAACCAACCTGGGGGGATTCGGATTGAAACCAGGAATGGTTCCAAGTCATGGTTGGGTGGAACATGATAGTTCCCAAGTGATTCGATTATCTAATACAAAGGTCAGATCTGCCTATGAATTGTTAATATTGGTTAAATGAGTATGCAGGTTTCAGCCATTAAAGGATCTTAAATTTATAGGTATGAGATCCTAGACTTCCTATTTCATTTTCTAGAATAAATTCTAAATAAATTAGGCAAATGATTACATAATAGATTCTAACCCTATGTATTTTTGTATGTTTTAAATCTTCTAAGGTTTACATTTTAAATTATAACCCTAGGCTGTAATTTATTTCCTAGGCTAGATTTATCTAGGATTTTGTTCGTCTAGTTCACTTCTGTAAAGATAATTCATGTATAAATATCCATCAAGGGTTTTGCACTTTAGTTTTACTTCTGTATTATACTTTACTATTACAAAATGTACTTCCTAAAAACTAGGTTTTGTTTTAGATCTATTGCATAGATGTTCTTGGGCCTACATACTCTACTGACCTATTTCATTTGTTGGCGGAGCCATGTTTAATTAAATACTAGTTCAGATCTAAAGCTTCATTTAAAACCTAGATTAGCATTATTATAATTATAATAAACAATAAACTAACTGATATACGTTTGGTATATATATATATATATTAACAGTTTTAAAATAGAAATATAAATCCAAGCTAGCAACCCATTAAATACAACTTAATACAAATTATGAATATCCCATACTAAATCTATGAACTAAGAATCAACGAAAACCTTTCAAGGTTTGTACAATTAAACCATCTACCTTTAACCAAATCTTTTCCATTAACTAAGTATTATCTTAAAAATAATTAACATACCAAGTAAATTCAAACCCTATATGGTCCACGGTTTATAAATAATTATACTAAGTACTTTCTACAAAATCATAAACAGTAATGCCATTTCTATCCATCTAAAACATTATAATTATGCATAATAATAATCACACCCATAAGTTTCAAAGCCCAACTTAAATAAAAACCACATTAATTATTTCATACACCGAAATCATCTAATAACCAAGCAATTGCATCTAACGAATCCTATAGACACCCATTTGCCATTTTCGTATACATAAAATACGATGCACTTTACATTAAAAACCACCATAACATTAATACACATAAATAAATTTACAACAACCATATAAAAAATAACCAACACGTCATTATTATATTTAAATTAGGAATTATGTAAGTGCAACGAGGTCGCAGGATCGAATCCTATGGACACTCAGAATGCCCATTTCGTATCCAGTGGAAATAATAAACTCTCAATACCATAAACGACCCAGGTTCAACTCCTGTAGGGTCCTAAATCTTTTATAAAGGCACAGGTATCAACTACACACAGGCTGTAAACCCAAAATCATTACAAAGTGGTCATAAGACCCTTACCAATCCTTACGTTGTAAATCAATGGCCACGGCCCATAATTAACCACGCAGTAAATTAAATAACGTTTCTATTCTTGTCAACGAATCCACCTACATCAATGATTGCCACTCAGGGTTTACACCCACGACCTTCTTAACATTCTAATTTACACATATAAAATAAACTATACAAACTTCTACGCTATCACAGCCACGATGGTGAGTACCAACGCCATGTAAGGCGTGGCCCCAAATCCATCTCGCTAGCAATAGTCATCCTTTTAGCTAATACAACCATCGTAAGTGAATGCCACATAAATTTCATACATATTAACCATGGAAGGAAACACAACATTATAATAAACATCAACGCAACCCAAATTTTATACACAGTCCAGAATTATAATAACCATTGCAATCTTAAACACCACATTTACTCATAACACATTGTCTTAATACATTAACATAGTTTACACAGTCAACTTCTTATGGCCTTGCACCATTGCAAGCAATGGTGCTACCATGGCCTATATACATCTTGAAATCAGTAAATAGAAAAATACATAGAGCCTGTCAAAGGTGCCAGTGTTTCTTTTCATGGCTAAAATCACTACTTTAAACATATCCCTTACATTTATAAACCCAGGCCCGAAAGCCATCGAAAAACCCCACTATCGCATTCACCATACCGCGCAGGAGCCACGGGTAAACAACGAGCTGCAAAACTAACCAAGCCCATCGCGAACCAAGTCCTAAGTTTGGGTTGCCACACACCCCAATGAACATGAATTGTGCCAACCTATTGGCCACTATCAAAACCCAAACCCACTACCCTATGGTTTTCCTGTGTTGCATTATCGAATGCCTCCACTGTATGCATGGTCTTAAACCCCAATGTGCAATGTTTTAAAGTATGATATATATTCACCTTCCCAAATGGATACAAGGTCAACATTTAACATATCTATCGCATACTTTAGGCTCTAAGCCTTAGAACCAATGCTCATCGAGTTCCTTAGGCTTAAAGCCTAGGACCATGGCATATGAGATATGCCATGGTAAAATTGTTAATTATAAAACCAAGAATTGGTATTTAACCCAATTTATAAAATTGTTAAGAGTAAAAGCTTATGTTAGTACTTTAAATAAAATAAACGTGTAATACAAATAGGTTAAGATATGAACTGTCGATATGTATTACATAATTATTAAAGTGTCATTTAGAAACAAACCCATGTCATACATATTGGTAGGATAGTGACCTTACTTCTCATGCAAAGACGGTAAGAACGATAATTTCAACCAATACTTGTCACCAGCTGCAAGTACGACAACTAATACTCAAAAGTCCAAGTGCTTCGTAACAAGTATCCCTCGTTAAGATTAATCTGCACATAAATTGGGAGATGTGCCTTAGTTCAACAAAACTAAGTAAGCCTGCTAGACAGGTAGAAACTTTTACCTCTCAGGCAATACATGGGAGAACCAGTCCCACCATTCCACCCACTTTGGTTCCATAAACAAAGTTAAGTTAAAATCAGGTATACAACATAAGCACATGTAAAATAATAATGTACATAATCAAAGCATCTAACATACACAGCAAAGCGTAACCATAAGAATGACATAGTAATCAACATCACGACATCATAATTACAAATAGTATACAGAGTAATAATCATAACTGAAGTAGGGAAGTAAGACGTAAGAACAGATTATGACAATTCAGCAGTACAATAGAGTACGACACATTCTGCAAGTTTAAATAATGTCTAGAATAGGTTGTGTTTAACTAGCCTAATAATTTTTTTTTTTTTTTTTAGGGACATCACAAAAAAACTCAACTTTTCACAATGTCTCTTAATAGCCGTCATTTTTTACATTTTTTTATATAAGCCACACAAATCATTCATCCATGAAACTACATAAATGTATATATTCATTATTAATGTAGATTCCAAATATATGTTTATTTTTAATAATTATTATTATTTACTATTTTTAATTTATTTTTAGGTAGATAGGCATCAAAATCTTAAAATAAATTTGCACATTATACCTACTATAAAATTCTATGTCATTTGATCATATTTTAAAATAACTTATAAACTACATTAGTTTTTTTTGTTTGAACTTTAATTATGTGAATACCATTGTACCCATACTAACATGGCCACATAATTGGAAATTTTGAAAAAAAGTTGTAAAAAAGAATTAACAAAATTCCATCATTTAAATATTCAACTTATCTAAAATATTTATACACAATTTTAATTCAACTTGATACCTCACGCCTTCTTATACAGAGCTCATCTATTGAATTTTTCAACTCGTTAAAGTTGAAACCAAGTTCTATATATATATATATAATTTCAAACACTTCTTATCATGTATTGTTCAAAGATATTATGACTCTGTATATCGCACGGAACCGTGAGCACACCGGTCTGCTAATATTCAAACTCTTTCAGCCAAATTATCAAGCAAACCAACGAAGAAAGGATGATATTATATGACTTGTTGGCACCTTGAAACGCCTTTCTTCCTTCCCAACAACAGCAGGATTGTTATCGGAATTAACTTCGTGTGACCGTGGCTTTGGCGGATTATAATGCTGTGATGGCGGCCCCACATAATCCTTACAGATCCTTGTAAGCCTCATTAATCCTCGGAGAATCTGTTCGCACTTCGCCATTTTAGCCAAGATTTCTTCACGAATATGTGGCCAGTGTGTTAATCCGAGAGGTGTAAAAATATTTCAATGAACTTGTATTTATATTTGTGTTTTTTGGTCAACAGGATATATGTAAAAAATATTTCCATGTCGGCTTAATAAATTCCTTGCCAATACAGATTAATTAATGTCCCGTCTTTATGAATTAATAAATTGCTTCAAAGTTTTTTTAAATAAATGCTTAAAAATATATTTTCTATTTTCTAAATTTGTTTTACAAAATGTTACTCATTTTTTAATATATTATTTTTTAACGTCTCCTGATGTTTTTTAATATAATAATAATTTTTATTTTTTTTAACTATACTTATTATAATAATACAATATATTGGTTTTTTTAAGTTTTTTTTTAAAAAACTAAAAGCTACATATATTTTTTCACTTTAAAGTTGGAAAAACCTATGACAACTATTCTTTTTTTAAATGCAAGTCCAATCATCATTGTAATTTAAGAATAACTATGCAACTTGAAATAAGTGGATAATGGTAACCGGGAAGACTTCAACCGGATAAATCTTGCTTCTATGTTTGTAAATAATCCTTAAGCATTTTTGTCTATATGTTAATGAGACTATGTGTATTTCAACTCATTGATAAGTATGTTGTATATGTAGGTTTGAATACTACGTAGGGAACTTCAATTGCTTATCATATATAAGAAATTTTTTGTTTTATTTAATTCTACTAATGCAAGGATTATGAGACTTGAGCCCGAGTCTATGTTTGTTTGCTTGACTTTTAGTCATGGGATTCGATCCCTTCCAATACTTGTGCTATAGATACTTGTGCTATAGAAAGCATGATTTATGTTTCTGGTGTTGAGTAGACATTGCTTTGTCTACAGGATTTGATCCTTGAACTAAATAATAGTAAATGTTGAAAGCGTGACAATAGTAAGTTGGATCTTGTTTTGTATAATAGTATGGACTCTCGTGGATTCCAAAAATTAGAAGATATGTATAACGTGTTTTTCTGTATGAATTAACCTTGTGGAAAGGCTACATTTTACTAGCATTGAATTAGTCACTGTATTTATTTTGTTTTATGTGGAAATTATGTTAAGCCCATGCTGAAAGTATAGAATCAAGAATAATATGAGTATGGTGTTTCCAGCGTTCATCCCATAGTTTGGGAATCGTGACTGATTTCCCTACTTGTGTTTGTAAGCTACAACTATCTAGTTAATTTGATTAATTTTATCATAAACATGTCTTAAAACAAATATGTTATGCGTGTTGACTTTTTACCAAGGGATTTGTTCCCTGAATGGTTTTGGTTTTGTTAACACTGAAGCGTGACTCTACAACTTATTCGTTGATTTCGAGTTTTATTTTGCCCATATATGATGTCATGGTTTAAAACAATTCTTTGTTATTTTTTTTTCCAAGAGAAAAATAGTTGTTCCCTGTTATTCATTAGAATCAAAGGTAACCTGTTTGCTGCATCAAATAAACAAATAAATGGATTGGCCATAGACCAGGCAAGAGTATTCAGACATCCTTCAAAGTAGGTAGACATTAAGTCTAAAATAACAACAAGAAACAAGTAACCAAATCCGAACTCGAAGCCCCAAGTAATGGTAGTGCACATCAAAGCCAGATCGCTGATCCAAGGAGGCAATCTAAGTGAAAAAAGGTACTATCCAGTTATAACACCAAAGGGTGTGTCATCAAAATCAAGCCACCAAGTGGCTGAAAAACAAGTCAATGACTAATAGAACTGAAAGGAGTCTCTCCCACTGCATTTACCCTCAATGAATTCCATATAGTGAAGGTACCCAGAATTCAATCCAAGTGCCTCCTTAGATAAGTTATCATCTTTATCGTTGTATTCTCTGTGAACATGGGAAGCTTCGAGTTGGGAAAAGGAAGCTTGCATACTTCTAATATTGTTGCACCAACCCTCTAGTTAAAGAGTAGTTAGGTCAGCCTGTCCTTTAAGCCAGTTTATGATGGCTAGTGAGTCTCCTCTAATGTGTAGATATGGTAGCCCAACCATTTTAGAGAATGCCTGTAAGACCTAGAGAACAAGGAGTTCTTCCCGGGTGTTGGTACTTGTAATGTCCCCAAATATTGAAAATAAAAATAAAAAATTTTATAGGCTAATAAAAACTAAGTAAACGGAACATTATTACACTTGCAGAATATAACGTACACTAGTTGTACCACTACTTGGTCGTAAGTTGTTCTTATGTTCTATCATTGTTATTTCAGTTATACTTATTGTTGTATTTTTATTGGGATGTCGTACTACTGTTTACTGCTTAGTTGTTATGATTATACATTTGTCGCATATGTGTCATTACTTGATTATATGCTTTGTTCTTTTTGCATAGTCTTACTCGTTATTTATATGGTTCTAACTTGACTCTGTTTATGGGAACAAAGTGGGTGGAGTGGCGGGACTTGTTCTCTCATGATGGTTTGAGAGGTGAAGTGTTCACTTGACTAGCAGGCTTACTTAGTTCTTCGAACTAAGGCACCTCTTGTATTTTATACACAGATTATACTTAGCGATGAAGGCTCGATAAAGAGTCCTGGACATTTCGATCTTTAATTATACTTAATGTTTGTTACTACGCTTCCTTACCAATTCATATTGATAGTAAGGTAAATCTTGTTTCGTTAAATATCTAACCTAGATACATTAACTATGTGATACCTAGCAATCAATATATTTACATTTCATGTCTATTTGATTACAGCTTATTAACCTATCTCTTATTTTTAATGATAGGTTATAACTTGGCTTAAGATTAAGCTTGGGTTTATTATGGTAAACACTACCATGGCATATTTCATAAGCCATGGTTTTCTATGCATTAAGCTTAGGGAGCATGCAAAGTATTAAGGCTTAAGTCTAAGGTCTAAGCGATACATGTCAATACTTATGCATGGTGTTTGGACTTAGGGTTGGCGCATATATTGTAAAGACTATACGTTACAGAACCTTGTGATATATTTTGGGATGGCGCGTTAAGATATGGTTGAACCATGTATGTTGGGGTTTTAATACTTTCATGGGGATGGAGACTATCGTTATTGAAACGATACCAAACTATGGCAAAGTGGGTTTTGGCCTTGATAATGGACACCAGCTGGTGCCATTAATGTACCTTAGTTTTCATGGCAGCCCAATCTTAGGGCTTGGCTCACAATGGACATGTCATTTCATTTTGGTTGTTTGGGGTTTGGTCTTGGCTTTGCATGGGTGTTGTAAAGGAAAGTATCCTATGGCTAGGGTTTAAGAGGCCATCAACGTATTGGAGTTGAAAGGTGGATGCAAATGGTTTTGCAAGTAAATACAAACAATATTCAGAGATTAGAATGGTTCATAACTTAGACAAATGAAGGAAAAGCAATCCTTCAATCCTCTTCTTACTCCTCTTGCTCCTCTCTCTCCAAGAGACCTGCAAAACGAATTATACCTTCCTCAAACCAATATGACCACATATAAAGCAATGATAATCAAATAAACATGAAATAATAATATGATTAACATCATAATATGATCATAAACAGAGATTCAATCACACATTTAACAATGATTTGGGAAGAAGAAGGACATCACATCTTTATTAATCTTAAAAACAAGTACAAGTATACCTTCTCTTCAAGTTCGACACCTCATGAAACCTTGATATGGTTCTACTACTTCTCTTCTCCAAGGAACTCAGCCTCCAAGCTCTGTAAAACAAGGATAATGCTTCTAGGGAAAAGGCGTGGGAAAAAAGAGCTCCAAATCCTCCAGCATATCCTCCAGCATGACAATGCAAAGATTCAAGTCTCCTCTCTTGAACCTCCCTACCTCTATTTATATGCTTAAGGAAGAGTTAGGGGTGAAGACAAAGTAGTTACAACTGAAGGAGTCAGTTGCATAACTACCCAAACTACCCGAAATTCAAAAGACGTGTTTTTTGACATTTTCAGGAGGCATACGTGAGTTGGAGAGACAACATTCGCGTACATGAGGAGGTATGCGTGTGTGCAAGAATTGAGGGTCTCTTTTGGCACGTTATATGCAATACAAAACTGAAAAATAGACATCCATCAACTTGCATGGATATTTTGAGACACTTACACAATGAATCTTGCAATTAGTAAAAGA
>LPNX010388691.1:77500-139688 GCA_001517045.1 Pseudotsuga menziesii
CCATTGTGATAATCATCATCGTTTTCATCACCATCAGTATGGAGGGATGGAGTAAGGGAGAAAAAGGAACATATAGGGAGGGATGCAGAGAGAATAAGGGAGGTATATTTAAAAAGAGATAGGGATATGTAGGGATTATTGGGGCTATAGAGAGAAACATTTATATGCATGAAAAGAAGGGAACACTAAAAACATTTGTTTTCTTGCTAGCCATAGAAAACATTTGGGAAGTTATGATCTTATCCGTTGCCCTAGCTATGCACCCACTCTATTAATTGTGCTTAACCATATCACGTGCGCGTTATACTTATACAAATCGTGTACGCGTTTTTACTCTATATAACGCGTGCGCATTTTGGGACTGTAAAAACAGTGGATTGTTCTTGTCTAAGAGCAACTTCACTCTGTTTTTATGAATTTATCTGATTACCGCGCGTTTTTTTTCAGGAGCACGAGCCCGCCTGTGAAAATACTCACAATTTACACATTCTCCATCATTCTTTTTGTTATGCAGGTGCAACATTGAGGATATCTTTTATGGTTGAGGAGCACACAGGATAAGATATCAAGCTTCAATGTCATTTCATGGTGATGGTGGATATACACAATTTTACAAGAAAATCAGCTTGAGGAACAATTTATGATTTAACTTTCATTTGCTTTTTATTGAAGAGAACCAAAGGTAAATTTTCCCATTCATTATTGTTTTGATGGGAAATATGAACAATTGAGAAGGAAGATTGAAGCACCTTGAAGGATCAATAGTTATAAAGCAAGTTAATGGTTTGAAAGCTTGTAATTGAGGAGCAACAAAAACAAACATTATTGACATTGATCATTGTGGTAATGGGGAATGTACGTAACCGAGGAAGAAAATCAGCAAGGAAGAAGAGACCTCAAGAAGTCATCGAAGAAGAGAAAGAAAAGAAAAGAATAGACATGATGAATGGGAGGCTTTCTTTGGAAACTAATCCAAATCCAATTATAGAGGATACGGCGGTTCATCCTATTAATCCAGCACAAGAAAAAAGGAAGCATTCACTAGAGGGACCTTCAATTTCCACAATAGTTGTTGAACAAGCACCCCATGGAAGTATTCAAGACGCAAAATGTAGGTGCTCATTAGGGGATGTTTCAAATCCCACATCAAGTCAAAGTGATATGTTACCATCTCAAGACAAAGCTCATGAAGAGGCATTGTACATGGAGCCTACTGTTGAAGAGGCATTGGACATGGAGCCTACTGTTGAAGAAGAAAATACTATCCGACCCATCGATGAGGATGTTGGACTTCCACCATCCAACTACCAGGAAGAGAATGAAGGACAACAAGTTGCTACTGAAACGCCAGAGTGTATTGTTGATGTACTAGATGATAGAAATCCAACCCCCTTACCTCCATTAGAAAGCACACATCAAAGAACTCCAAAGCGTATACAAGTTGATGAAGGACTCCTCAATTCCATTGAAGGTACGCTATCTAAACGTAGTATTGCTTATCAAACTCAACAGATACTAAATAAATATTTTGTTTCTAAATGTGATGGAGATAAATGTAGATTATTTTTATCATTGTTAAAATATAGGGGCATGGATATTGTTAGGAAATCGTTAGGGATAAAGATGATAAAGCCTTTTGGACCAAGTTCTCATATAGTTAAAAGCTTAGTAGATGCCTTTGGTAAAATTGGTAAGAACACATGGTTAAAGGACCGCAATGCGGCTCGTCGTGTGTTGTCACAAGCAATTGTAAATAAGAACACCAAGGTCCTTCGTTTTCTCAAGCATACATATAAACTAGTTAATTTGAATGTAAAAACCCTCCATAGGTATTCTATTAGAAGAGAAAATCTTGATGCAACCACCCAGACAGATTTTTGGGCCTTTATTGGTCAGTTGCCACGTCGTGACATGAAGCTAGTTGATGCAGTAAAGGGACTAGTGCAGAGTTTTTGGCATGATCACACAAGGCCTTCTTCAAACCGGAAGGATGTACTAAAACTGAGAAGGGGTTCAAAGGACCGTGAACCATTGAGCATCTTCTTGATATAACACAGACAGAACTATACGAGAAATTTAGGAATGAACATAGGCAATTGAATTTGGGGCAAAGATCTTTTGAGAAATGTAAGCCTTGGTATGTTAGAATAAATACTCTTCGTAACACTTGTTGTTGTAGATACCATGTAGAATATGAATATTACTATGAAACATTTTTGTACATTCGTCGTGTGTTGCATACTAACCATGTGCAGGATTGCTCCTTGACAATACCACCGACCTCATCAAGAGAATTCATTCATAGTATCATGTGCAATAGGCCTGTGGGGCAAACTTACCATGCAAAATCCTGTTTGGATGGAACTTGCTCCAACTATGCTGGAATGGCATTATTGAGCCAATGTATGCACGAGACTGGAGACAATGAATTTGGGAATATGGTTACAGACATGAAAAGTTTCAAATATATCAGCTATGAAATAGTCCCAGGGAAAGAAAGCAAAAAAATACAATTGGTGACATCTCAGGTACATGTATGCACGAGACTAGAGACAATGAATTTGGGAATATGGTTACAGACATGAAAAGTTTCAAATATATCAGCTATGAAATAGTCCCAGGGAAAGAAAGAAAAAAAATACAATTGGTGACATCTCAGGTACATGCATTTATCTATAAATTTATGTTTGAACAGTTGCATTTCATTCCTTACAAAAAAAATTGATATTGAGATCATTTTGTGTTAACAGGTACAAGTTAGTGTCTTCGTCAAGGAATTTATTGAAAAGACATGTCAATATGTTCAGCATGTCCACTTGGCACGATGGCAGGATGAGAAGTTTAGAATATGCAAAGATACATTTCCTTGTGGTACTATACTTTCAGTTGTTCATTTTGCCAAGAATTACACTCTGCAACCTCAAAATGAGATCCAAAGTCAGTATTATCACTCTAAGCAAGTTTCCTTGATGGTGCATATCACATATAGGCATGGACCAAATAACAGTGAAGAGCAAAGAGAAATTTTAATGGAATATCACTTCTACATAATTGATGATAGGTTCCATGACTTCCACTATGTACATCATTGCTTCATCATGTTCTATGATCATTTGAAGGGCAGGAACATATAGATGGATTGACACTGGATTTGGTCTGATGGATGTGTTGGTCAGTTCAAAAATGCACGCATATTTCAATGGTTGTGTTCATTGCATTAAAACTACAAAGTTCCACATATGCGAAACTATTTTGAGATTGGGCATGGTAAAGGAGAGCATGATGGAGCTGGAGCATGTGTCAAAACAACCCTACGAAGAGAGGAATTGAAATTATCTACAATACCTACTATTCGAAATGCTCAATCTATAGTCAGGTGGTGCATGTCAGTAATGGGAGAGGAATCAACTATGCGAGTAGAATCCACAAGAAACAGACATGTGGAGAGATTTTTTGGGAGGTGGTAGAAATAGATCATTCACATGCATGGGAATGCAAGACTGTTCCTGGGACTCATGGCTTTCTTTTGGTTCGAAGCTCTGATAACCCAGTATTTGAAATTTGGACTAGAAAACTAGCTTATTTTTCCCCGCCTTGTTGTGACGGTGACTGGGATGTGTGTGAATCATTGGATTGGGTTGATGGATGGGATCACATATCACTTCCACTTGATCAACGTGCAATTGTTGATTTAACTCCATTGGAAGAAGACCAATCATCTATTTCTATAAATTTTGATCATGTATAAAACCTTGTACAACCTGGTATGATGCATTTCCTTAACATTTTTTTGTAAAATGTACGTAGTCTTGAAACTCACATTAATGGCCTTGTATCACATGAAAAATATTTGCTCATATACCTACAATCATACTATGCAGGACACATATACGCAGTGGTTTCCTCAAAAGATAGTGAATGGGGTGGTGATTACTGTTTGGCACATTGTATAGTGGGAAAGAAAACCCTCATTATGTCCATGACGGATGATGAAAACAACCACTTCCCCATCGGGTCTATGGTTGTTAAAGGTGAATACATTACACATGACAACAATGCAAGAAATAAGGGTGGATATGTTTATAGGGATTACAAACTAGGTGCAAGTGTGTATCACTTTACCAACTTAATCATTGGTACAAACCTCCAGGTACGAACAATCCCTAGTCGAAATTCATCGAAGGTACGCTACTTCTTACCGGATACAGAGCACGAGAGACTAATGGAGACCATCATTATAAGAGATGATCCAGAGGGCTTGGTTGTATGATAATAGGTGGGATATAGCATGATGAGGTATGTATCATAATTTTAATTTTCCCATGTATGTTTCTTATGAATATGTTAATTTTGTGTTCTTGATATGCGAAATTTTCCATAATGTTGTTTATAAATATGCCAAACATTCTCTTGTATGTCAAGTTAATGAACATGCCAAATTTTACATATGATCAATAAACCATATTTATCAATCATATGAACATTTCAAGATCTCATTCACATGATATACATAACATTAGAATACATACATGTACCTCTGTAGGTCATACGTATCAAAGTTCTTTGTAGTCTCTCTTATAGGACTAAAACCCTAATTTTTCAAGTAGGTAATATTGTCAATGTTTTCAGCCGATATATACAACTAGGATGATGGAAACAAGATGCTGCAACAATAAACTTATGTTTTAAGGCTTGTATAATTTCCTTCTTGACAACTCACCTCTTATACCCTCATGCCCATTGCCAAAGGGTTAGTGCCTAGTAGTGTTGGAATTTCATCTCATTTTTTTTATTGAGAATTTTAATTTCTACTTAAAAGACAATAAAAGATAATAAGAGATTTGGGCCAAATATGGACAATGCATTTCATTCCAACAAAGGCCAAACTTGGAAAATCCTATCCCTAACTAGGGTTATTGTTTAACATGCATGGCCCATAACCATAACCCTACCAAGGAAACCCTAATCCTAACCCTAATCTTATCTTACTGTCACAACTCAATTCAGAATCAATCTAATGTCCAACTCAAATTTTTCAAATCCGATGTAATTATGCTTCAAATCATGTTGATTCACGAAGTTGACTTTAGTGTGCATGTAGTGAGATCATTGAAACCTTTAAATATAATAGTTTTTTCATTCACAGTTTCCATTCTATGCCCCGGGTAGGGATTCCACAGGTGTCCCTGAAAGCTTGTAGGAGGTGGAATTCAATGTGCCATAGAATCATGACCATTGCTCGGATCGATGAATCATCGGCTCCGTTGGATTCAGGACATCGGGATAGTGCTAGGGTGGCCCTCTAATCTGGTTCCATGGAGAAGAGACCATTATTTTGGAATTTTGGAAAGTAGGGTTTTGCTCAGTAAGTGAATGTGAAATTTTTGCACATGGGGGTCAAATTCACATATTGCTTGAACATGAAGGTGTGGCTAGTGTCCCCACATAACACATGCCTAAACATGCTTGCACGACCCACCAAAAGCCCTTTTTTATGCACAGTTTCCATTCTATGCCCCTGGTAGGGATTCAACAAGTGTCCCTGAAAGCCTGTAGGAGGTGGGATTCAACATGCCACAGAATCATGATCGTTGCTCGGATTGACGAACCGTTGGCTCCGTTGGATTCAAGACATCAAGATAGTGCTAGGGTGGCCCTCTAATCTAGTTCCATGGAGAAGATACCATTATTTTGGTCAATTTTGGAAACTAGGGTTTTGCTTAGTAAGTGAATGTGAAATTTTTGCACATGGGGGTCAAAATCGCATATTGCTTGACCATGAAGGTGTGACTATCATTCACACATAGCACATGCCTAAACACGCTTGCACGACCCACCAGAAGCCCTTTTTTATGCACGGTTTCCATTCTATGCCCCGGGTAGGGATTCAACAAGTGTCCCTAAAAGCCTGTAGGAGGTGGGATTCAACGTGCCACGAAATCATGAATATTGCTCAAATCAATGAACCATCAGCTCTATTGGATTCAGGACATCAGGATAGTGCTAGGGTGGCCCTCTAATCTGGTTCCATGGAGAATATACCATTATTTTGGTTAATTTTTGAAACGAGGGTTTTGCTTAGTAAGTGAATGTGAAATTTTTGCACATGGGGGTCAAATTCGTATATTGCTCGACCGTGAAGGTGTGGCTAGCATTCCCACATAATACATGCCTAAAAAAGCTTGCACGAACCACCAGAATCCCTTTTTGATGCACGATTTCCATTCTATGCACCGGGTAGGGATTCAACAGGTGTCCCTGAAAGTCTGCAGGAGGTGGGATTCAACGTTCCATAGAATCATAACCGTTGCTCCGATCGACAAACCGTCGAGTCCTTTGGATTCAGGACATCGAGATAGTTCTAGGGTGGCCCTCTAATCTGGTTCCATGGACAAGGGACCATTTTTTTGGTCAATTTTGGAAACTAGGGTTTTGCTCAGTAAGTGAATGTCCAATTTCTGCACATATGGGTCAGCTTTGCAAATTCCTTGACCATGAACTTGTGGCTAGAGTTCCCACATGGAACCTACCTCAACATGCTTGCACAACCCACTAAAATCCCTTTTTGATGCACGGTTTCCACTCTATGCCCCAGTTAGAGATTCAACGGGTGTCCCTAAAAGCCTGTAGGAGGTGGGATTCAATGTTCCATAGATTGATGACCGTTTCTCGAATCAATGAACCGTCGGCTCCGTTGGATTCAGTACATCATGATAGTGCTAGAGTGGCCCTCTACTCTGGGTCCATGGACAAGGGATCATTTTTTTGTCAATTTTGGAAAGTAGGGCTTTTCTCAGTAAGTGAATGTGAAATTTTTGCACATAAAGGTCAGCGTGAAGCCGATTGTAGATATTCCCCTCATACAAGAGATGTGAGCATTTGTACGATGAAATGTAGAAGGAGACAATGCCATTACATCAGTAACCATGTAATGGAACATGTTTGTGTTTAGAAACAAGTGGCCATTATATTACACCATTATTACAAAATGTATATATCTTCACGCTACGAATGCTTCGAATAATACTTCATAAACATGAATTTATAAAACAAGATTTAGAATAGTACTTCTCTACTCAATTTAAACTATAATGAAATCACACATAACTTTCATCTCTTTCAATGTTGTTACTCGAGGCCATTCATCAAATGCCATGTACATTAACAAAATGATAAAATAATGTGCAGGACATACATAATGTGCAAGATATAGTCATAACCATTATTTTGAATCAACCTTATAATACTCGGATACTTTTAGGTTTGATGTGTATCCCATGTATTCGTTAGATGAAAGACATCATGCCAAACAATAATTTTATTTATGTATACCACACTGGTGCATCACTTAAGTGTGTCAACCTCGTGCATCCTTTAAACGTTTGTTAGGTTGTTATGTGGGTAAGGTGCTTTTGTATTCCACCAAATTGAATTAGTTGCTTAGCTGTGCTGGGTGCTTAAATGTGTATTAGACCTATGTTCCATCTTTTTTAATACAATTTGATATTGTTAATATAACATTGTATATTCAATTGGATCATGGTAAAACACAATTAAAATGTACATTTTTGTCATTACGTAATATTGTAATTGTGCATTGTTCTCAAATTTATAACTGATATCTCCATGCAATCATAAAATCTATAAAAAATTGGAAACATTACACATAGAAAACTTCTTCGCCACACATGTATAATCACACTTAAAAGACTGAACCATGAATATCTCAAGAGCCTTGATCTGAAATATTTTTTATATCATGAAAGTTATAATACAAAAATAGAAGGCCTATCTATGGCCTGTCAATGTACATGTATCAAAAATATATTTTATCTACATGTGCAAAGAAAAGTACATCTATCCTGGACCGTGCCCCTATACTCTAACTCTGGATTGTACATAAAAATACATATTTTTTTTGGACTAGCACATCAAAAATCTAACTTTCTCTTGTTTTTCCCGGACCCTGATGCTTTTCGGCTCTATCTACGACCACTCTGCATCTTTGGCGACTACAAATCAATGACAATATTTCTTGATCAGGTAATTGAACTAGTACTGTCCATCAATAACAAAGTTTGAAAATTTAAAATATGACTCAATTGTAAATAAAACAAATACTCACTGCATCCATCGGGGGTATAGGTGCCTCTGTTTTCCTCCTCCTTGTAGAGAGCCTCTCTGTATTGCTTCTCTGCGAATAAAAAAAAATATGCCATTTACCTCAAGAATTATCAACATTTACATGAATGAGAAAGTACTAATCAACTATGTAAAAAATGAACATCTCGCCAAAAAAACCATTTCTAGGGGATTACGCTGGGACTCTTCAGTAGTAAGAGGAGACATAGGTTGAACATCAACCTCAGTTGCGTGCACTAATGGACCAGGGTGTGGCTACATTCACCAAATTATTAAATAGTTAGACATCGTGCATGTCCATAAACAATACAAATGAAATGTACAACTACAGATTTTCAAGTATATGTACCTCAGTGTGACTTATCCCTATTGTAGATGTGGCATTGACAGCGGCATCAACAATCCCACTAAGGTCTGGCACAAATGACTCTACATCCTAATGCTGTAAACATGCGAAAATGACATTAAGAAAAACCACTTGTGAAGTGAATTCATAGCTAACCAACAATTGCCATTGGAAGTGTGTACATTATAGTGGGATGAGTAGGTTGATCCTCATGCACACCCACTCTGTTCAAGGAAGAGGGTCCTCGTATGGTATAAACAACCCCCTTATCTATGTTTGGGCTATAGGGAGATCCAAACCAAAGAGGCGGTGCAGGGATCTACGATGACGCCTACATTCACAAAGTGTTACCATAGTTAGACATGGATTTGAATGGATGGAATAATATGTACTAGAAAAATAACATGTTGTAATATACTTACCCCTTCCTGGGACATATCTCCACCATGGGAGTGACTACTTCCATCAATTTCTTGCCCCTCTCCATATGCTAATAGCATCTACAAGTTTAAAAATTATATTTATATCAGCAATCTATAAATAAGTGTATAGTAAGAAATTTAAATAATTCGAACAAGATTCAATCATAACCTATGTACTTACATTCTTCACGTAATCGTAAATTCCACCTTGGACTATGTCATTGATATCAATGTCTCCAGCATCATGTTTTAAGTGGGGTTCCTGCAAATTCAAAAATTGTAAATATTAGACAATTTAATAAATTAATCAGGACTAACACATGCATTAACAAAATTATATGTAATAACAAAATGACAAGTGTTTAAATATTACCTTAATGGTGGTTCTTTGGGCCTCGGGTACAACAACACCGGGTGCAGTACCACCCCCGTGAGAGGCATCAATCTCCTGCAAGAGTAAATATTGCATATATATTATGAATCTTTTAATATGTTACATATAGTATGGAACAATTGAAAATTGAACAATAACAGAGTTTTAAAACAATGTCCTTACCTGACCACCAGTCATCGTAGTGGTACCATGTCTTGGTCCAGGACCATAACAAGGTCCCCCACATGATGTGCGGATGTGTGGCTCGCTCTGAGGAACATGGTATGTCAGTCTATCCCCACCAATAGATGTCCCTCCACCACCAAAAGCTGGTGGTTGTACACCAGCAGAGGAAGAGGGCGCTCTCTGGTCAATAAAGGTCGTGTGTCGAGAGACCATCTCAGCTAGAGTAAAAAATGCCTCCTGTGTCTGGGAAACCATGTCATGTGCAGGAGGGATGTCTGCCCTCAGTAGCTAGGCACAGGGTATAGGTATCTCTGGATTGGCATCTCTATGCCTAGCATGGGGTCGATGTTGGGACATCCCCCTACCAACTCCCTGGAAGCCCAACATGTCAAAATAGTTGACATGTTTCCCCATCACAAACTCTGCATACAATTTTCGGAGGAAGTACATCGGTACTTCCATATTGTTGTGAGGGGGAATGTCAAAAACCATGTACCACCTATCCATCCAATTGTCTTTGATGGGTGGAAAAGTGCACCACTCAATAGAAATATGTGGCATGCTGATCTTCGGAATGTCATCCGTCCCAGGCAGTCTAAACAATGAATAGATGGCTTGTTTTGTTATTTTCAGCTTTTTTACCTCATTGTAACTTAACCCATCAGCATATTGTTGTCTTTTCCTCTCCCTGTAAGATGTGATTCTATACAAAGCATCATTCGATCTTACGATCGTATCAACAATAGACAACAATGAATCTGATAAGGAGCGGCAGAGCTCATCTCCACCCCTCCAAGCCGAACCAATCTCTCTCAAATGGACAATAAACCTTAGTATCTCCCCATTGTTATGATCCATAGTACCCACTGCGATCATAAATACAAATAAAATATCATTAGAAATATAAACACATGATATAATGACATATCTAAGAACTGAAAACTGTATAACTAATGACATATAAACTAAATCTATCATGTAAATTTAAAAATTGATCTTGAATTTTACAGTAAAGAATAAACATTTAACATTTTTTCATTTCATATTTATGTCCTAAATTCAAGTATTAATTCCAATTTTTAAGTACATGCATGTGTACATAAAGTGTCTTGAGTGCATATGTTGATTGCGAAGCTCCTCTAGCTTATTTTAAGGCTTGGATTATGAAGTTTCGTCGAAATTGTGAGGTGTTGATTATTGCCTTTGTAGGACCAGCTCCCAGATTACGGGTAGAGGCAACAACTAGACCCTAGAATAGGTGGCATAATGTGCTGTTGATGAATAAAATCCTAGTATAGGCAATGCTTTTGTTAGATATGTAATTATTTGTTTTAGTGTGATGTTTTTTGGACTCCAAAGGCTATTTAGCAGAACTTTATGGATTTTATGGTTGCAAGGGTTCAACTGGATTAAATATCATGTATGATCTAGTATGTGATTGGCATGTTTAATCAAATACATCAACCTACCTATGTATCTTCACGTTCATAGAGTCTATTGTTGAACTTTGTTGTCTTGACCTTAACCAAAAAGTACCATTCGTTCAAGATGAAATATTTATTAAAAGCATGGGAAGCTTCTATACCTTATTTTGACACTTGGATTGGAAAGTTTCATCAAAACTATAAGGTGTTTATTGATGTTCTTGGAAGAGCAATTTTGAGAAGTTTCATCAAAATTATAAGGTGTTTATTGATGTTCTTGGAAGAGCAACTTCGATATTTCAGATAGAGGCAAGGGATTTACCATGTTTGTTTATGTATTTTAGGGGAATATATGAATTCTACTTGATTTTTTTTTAGTTGTATATGCAAGCTTGCAACATAATTGACAAACTTTGCATATTTGTTAATTTTGGTTTGGATTCACAATAGTGAAGTTCGTTTGTTTTTTATGAGTTAATTGGGGTTTTGGTTTACATTGGGCATGTAAATTACTTATGCAAACTTGCAATGTGTTTAACAAACTTTGCATATTTGTGGATTTTGGTATGGATTCACAAGGATCCTTGTGAATATGCATATGGAGATAGTGAAATTCATTTGTTTTTTGAGTTAATTGGGGTTTTGGTTTCCATTGGGCATGGGAATTTTGGGTATGAATTTTGTTAAATAATCAAAAAAATTTAATTTTTATCATTAAATTGGGGAATTGGTTTCAATTGGCCAATTACATTGGGTTTCTTGTTTCCATTGGGCAATTCCATTGGGTTTTTGTTTCAATTGGCCATAATTTAATTTAATATGGTTTAATTTTTCAATCTAGGGAAAATAAATTGATGAAGAAAGAGAAAAAAACATGAAAGGAAATGAGGAAAATACCTCACAAAGGGGAGGTTTATCCAAAGGTGGAGATGGAGAGCTTTGGCACACCCAAAAACACGTTCGCCCAGTCAAGATTTGCTCCTCCTTGGTCCAATAGCCATGCTGTGAGGAGAAAAAGACGGCCTCAGCCTATTTTAAAAAAAAAACAGGCTTTCCAAATCGCGCCTCCGTTTTAGTGAACAAAATCATGCATGTGATTTCGTTCACTAAATCGGGATTGCTTGGGATGATTTTTTTTTTTGGATTAAGAGTGATTGACTTCACTCCACCATTGCATCTAAAAGGTCCATCAACTTCTTGCACACACCCGTATATGCGGGTTGCAATGCAAAAAGTCACGTATATAAGGCGTACGCAACTATTATATATAGCAACTAGCGTACATACGTGGTTTTTCCTTAAGGAAACCCGCGTACACATCAAAAACTCATTTTTAGGGTATTTCTGGACATTTTCAGACTTTGGTGTCTTCTAGAAAGTTTTATCTAACAGAAATACCTTTCCAATGGTGTAGATATGAGGTCAAAAGGAGTTACAAAACTCAAGATATGGGTCCTCCAAGTTAGGTGTTTTTTCAGTGACTTTCAATGACTTTTCATGAAGTGTCATCATGGAAGTGTCGACGTGCGACGAAAACATAGGAAAGTGGTCACAGGCAGAGATGTGTCATTTTGAGCTATAACAGATGCCCCCTAATGTATGAGGTTAAAGGGGAAGACGATAGCTGAAATACATTATAAAGGAAATAGCTAAGTATGGAGAGAGCAGAGAATCCAAGATCGAAAGGCTCGAACAAAGGTACCTGAAAGAGAGATAAATGTCAGAAAAAACTGATCTCTAGGACCTACAAGTCCATATACAAAACATCACCATAAACATACAGGCAGATCCAACATATGTATAACTGATGAAACTTTCATGATCACTCAATATGAAAAAAGGGTGCCATATCAAATCTAAAGGAGTCATGGCCACAAATGAACAAGGTGGATCCATGCTCAACAATCGATCATAGCCACAAAAATACAAGGTGGATCTATGTCTCAGCAAAATGTCATATAAAGTGTAACAAGGTCTTGCGCAGCTTGGGCAATAGCAAAATGACGATGCTATTGTCGGCCCAAGGTATTCAATCCAAACCGCCCAAAAGGTACGAATCCTAAACATGCGAATAAAGGAGTTAAGGTCGAACATGGAGGAAACCGTTTGATTATCAGTCAATAATGAGAACCGATAACAAACACAAGGGAAACCACCATTAATGAAAATGGTCCCCAAGGTACCTAGTACATTCTAACAAGTGTGAATACAAGGACTTGAAGTCAAACACTAGAAGAATCTATCGAGTAGGAGACATTAAGGTATTCCCACTACCTAATAGTGAGGGAAATTGCCACTGATGACAACAACCCCCAAGGTATTATCATAAACTCTAAATCTCATTCCCAGAGCAAGATGTGTTACAGTTGATAGGAAGAGATTCGTTGGAAGGAAGGCATTAAGGAATCTGTCATCATCCAACATGAGGTAAGGCAAAGACTAATTGGATCTGGAATTGGTACTAAATTTCATGACAAGGACCTCCGAAGACATGATGTAATGAACTAATACCAGGGAATGGCTGACACAAAAGGTCAAGGAAACTGCAGAATGGATGACAAAGGTTTAATCCTTAAACAGTGAGCACGACACAAAAGTGACTTAGGCAGCTTTTGACCCAAAAGGACCAGCGAAACAAATCTATAATGTAGGAGACATTGACAGATTCCCCATATAATTGGAAAAGAAACCAATGGGAGGAGTAAAAAGCTCTGAATTGGGTTAAGGTCAAAACACTAGGACCCAACTATTGATAAACTCAAAAATAGTGCTTTGTTCAAGGAAACAAGACTTGCTGCCATGATGTAAAAAGCATGTGAATGAAATTCCCTTCCCCTCTTTCTTGTAAAGGTCTAACGAGTCCAAGAAAGAAAACTCGGGACCATCTTCATTTTTGGCAAGCTCGAAGAAAAGACAGAAGAATTCTTGATAAAGCACTAATTCATGGATTTTATGAGCCCAAACTAGTACATGCTCAACGGTGTTTTCATAGTTTAGAGAGTCTGAAAACTCCAAAGAAGACTCTAGGGAGGTGCTTTTTTGTACAATTTAGTCTCCTGAGGCAAAAAAAGTATAAAACAAACCACAGAAGAACTCTCTTAGCTTCCGAAGAAGTAAGGCGCACCTTTTTCGTATTTAGTCAGGAAGGTCTGAAAAAGGTTAAATTACCACCTACCCAATGCTCCTTCAAAAGCAACATATAGCCTGATTTTTACAAGTGTGAAGGAAGGAAAAATCACTCGAAAAGATCCATTTTATTACGAGAAATGGGGCTTACAAAAATAAACTCGATGCTTTGTTCTTTAGGGTTTAAGGAGCATGACAAAGACATAAAGTACACTCGAAATCTTTTTCATGTTTTGGTCCAGAGCACAAAAAAGAGAAAACTAAGCTCATACTGGGGGTTCCTTTTCCGTAAGTTTATTCCCTCAAGTCCGAAAAAGAGATAAACCTATTCCTGAGAATACTCTTCTCGATTCCGAAGAAAATAGAGTTTTCTTTTCTCGTATTATTCCACATGGTCCGAGAAAGAGATAACCTACCACCAATGTGGATGCCCATTCACATATTCTTAACAAGCCTGAACGGACAAGTTTACTCAGCAGTCAAGTCTATTTTGAGGAGTCAGACTTGGGACTAAATAAACTCAATATCTTTCCCGTGAAGTTTTAACAAGTCCATAAAATTCAACTCGCAACCTCCTTATTGTTTTTAACGAGCTCGAAGGAGAGAAAAAAGAATGCTCTAAATGTGAGGAGACGAGTGTCAGAGGAAAGTGAAACTAGCTCCAAGTGTGAGGAACAAACCTATGCTAATGCAAGGAACATGAGCTGGATAAAGACACTCAAGGAACATCTCCTCAAGGTAAAGGGTGTCAAGTTGCAAAGACAAAATGATACAAGGCTTAGCGACGATGAGAACAAAGATGAGGGATTATACAACGAGCTAAAAGCGTGAAATTCGGCATTAGGATCATAAGCGCGAGCAGGGCACATGCAAATGAAATTACAACTTGAACAACAAAGCGAGGCCAGTAAACAGTTGTGAATCCAACTACAAATCCTGTCTCCAAGAAATAATAGCATCAGGATCATATTCAGAAGAAAAGATCTGATGCAGGTCACTTTGGCAGAAACACATGCGACTTTGCTATCTTCTACAAAAGGGAAAGTAAAGGAAGAATCGACCAAAGAAGATTCTATAGCACCAATTCTTGAGGGTTTATAATCAGTAAGATCAACCTCAGAAGGGGAACAAAAATCAACAAGGGAGATAGATTCTGCAAGAACAAACTCAGTATCATAGGAGTTGAAAAATTCATAAGAAAAATGAAACACCTCGGGATCACTAACTTGTTGTTCGAAGGAAGAGTCAAAATACTCAACAAGACCAACATAAGAAGAAAGGTAATGCTTACTAGGAAAATGAGGGTTAGACTTAGTCACAACTGAAATGACATCCAAAAGAAGGTCAGACTGTATCAAAGACTCCAGGAAGATCTCATCCGAAGGAAGGAGATCATCTGAGATAGGATACATGTCTAAACTTTCAAATGGATCGACAGAGTGGAGAGAAGACTCCACAGTCTGTATAGGATTACTCACCTGGTCAACTGCTGGGACCAAGTCCTGAGAAGGTAAGCATGAAAACAAAGGCTACTTCTCAGTAGCAATTAAACGCAAAGGACATGAGGCCACATAGCTCACCTGTGGCAGGGTAGTGTCTATAGAAACACTGGGAATCAATAAAGGAAAAACCTGGTCTCTAGTTGGGTCAGGAGAAGGATCAAGAAAATCCAACTGATCGATAGTGACAATTTCTTCACCATGATTAAAGTACATCACATGAAAGAATGTTGAAACCACAGCTTGCATGGCATAGACATACTCACGTCCAAGGAGCATATTGAAGTCCAAGGGGTCTTCTATCACCATGAAGTCAACTAATACGGTATTCCCACCCAAAGTAACAGGTGTTTGAGCAAGAATTCCCAAGGCTATACAAGTTCTTCTGTCAAATGCCAATAACTCACTAGCAATCGACACAAGGCTGGGAGATCCCATGCTTCACCAAGCACAAGCAGGCAAGATACTAACTGATGCTCCTTCATCAACAATTCAACGAGCAATCATGTATGATTAAAATTTGACCTTTATCTAGAAAGGTGCATCAAAAGGAAGACGCGGCTAGACTAGGCTATCCTAATCAAAGGAAGCAATCTGAGAGCTTGGTAGGGGTTGATATGAAACGAGTTTAGTTCCCCCTTGTTCGGTAAGTTTTAAACTAGTAGTGAAGAAAATGTGACTAGTAGACACTTCTCTCTCCAAAGGAAGAGTGGGATTGATCGACAATGGAATCGATTCAACCGCTTCATGAAAGTCACTCTCCAAAGGGAGAGTGGGATTGACCAAAGATGACATTGGTTCAATCACATCAGGATCACTCTTCGAAAGAAGAGTGGTATCGACCAAATTTGAGATTGGTTCGACCACTTGATCAACCAAAGGTTGAGTAGGTTGTTGAGAAACTATAGGTTATTCAAGAAAAGGAAATTCTTGAGTCTTGGACCAAAATATTCACACCTCTGCGATAGCAGGGCACTGGTGAGTAAGATTATCTCCCTCGCATAGCTTACAAGGGAACTTAATTTTGCACTTCAAACGCCCATTTTTCTCAACAGTGTCAACATCACTAGCAATGGATGACGGTTTTCTCTCAACATGATCTACAGAGGTTGAGAGTTTGCCCTCAGGATGACCACCAGAGGCTGGGCGACTGGGTCCAACCTGACTAAGAGAGGTTGGTTGTTGAGAGACTTTAGGATGTTCAAAAACAAGATGACCATGAAACCAAACTCTTCGCACCTCCGTGATAGAAGGGCATTTATAAGTAAGGTGGTCTCCCTCACAAAGCTTACAAGGAAACTTGGCGTTGTGTTTTGAATGGGTATTCTTTTCAATAGTGTTAACATGACTCATAGTGGTTGACAGATTGTCTTCGGAATGAACCACAAAGGCAGGGAGACTACCCCCAGCATGACCTATAGAGGCTGAGATACTAGGTCCAACATGACCTACAAAGGTTGGATGGGCACCACCAACATGAACAACAAAGGCTGAATGGTTAGGATCAACATGCTTTGCAGTAGTTGAGTGTGTGCCCCCAGCATGAACCATAGAGGCTGAGTGACTGGATCCGACGTGACCTGAAAAGGTTGGAAGGATCCCACCAGCATGATCAACAGAGGCTAGATGGATGGATCCAACATGACTTGCAGAGGTTGGATGAGGAGGTTCAACTTGAACATCAGAGGTTGAATGGGTTCCCTCAGTATGAACTATAGAAGCTGAGAGACTGGATCCGACATGACCTAGAAAGGTTCAAAGGATCCCACCAGCATGAACACCAGAGGCTAGATGGTGAAGATCAACTTGACTTGCAGAGGTTGAGTGCTGAGATCCAACATGACCTGTAGAGGTTGGATAGGTGCCCCCAGCATGAACTTCAGAATTTCAACTTGACCTGAATGGGTGCCCCCTTTGTTATGTTCCTTCTTCTTATTCCTCCTTCTTTTACTCCTTTTAGACTATCGGTTACTAGTATCAGTACTTTCACCGCATGAGGTAGAAGGAGGAGGAGAATCAACTACAGGTTAAGGGGAAGTAGTGTTTTGATGCCCTTGATAAAAGGCGCTTACTTGTGAAGCATCAGGATCATTTAGGATGGTTGGAGTGGAAAACAACCACATCGGTAGCCCTAGGGTGAATCCAGGTAGTTTCAAGGTGGCCATCAAGGGAACACCAAAATTCCCCGTGAGAGGAATAGTACAAGGAGTTCCCAACATGGGGATCTCTTGGTTGGTGTTCAAAGGGGTGTTAGCCATAGTTTCAAACTAGGAGACCAAATCTGAGGTTGAAAGGCAACCAAAATTACAAAGCACACACCTAAAGGCACACTAAGTACAGACAAACCACACAGCACTCACTAAAAATTCCTAAAGCCAAACAGACAAATAGGTATAAGATACACTTTCCAAAAGAAATCTGGGAGACAGTTACGTGGCGTCCCTGTAGATGTTCTTAGGCACAAGCAGAGGAATCACCCACCACCCTCCCACACCTTCTACCGGGGTTACCTTCCAAGCCCATCCAAGGTCAACCAGAAATAGCCTTCTGGTGTGCCTGTGTATAAACCCTAGATGTCAAAGAGACTAAAGGCTACCTTAACTATATTGACAGTCTGGGAGGACAGTCACAAGCTTGTTTTGTATGCATGGGCAGGGTAGCAAATCCTGAAACCTTGTCTAAGACATAATCCCCAAATGCGCAAAAACCTTGGTCTACGCTTTGACAAGGAATCGAAGGGTTATCTCCTCAGTCCAAGCCTCCACGCGGCCTTGTGGTTAACTCCCATTTGAGAGGAGATTCTGAGATACAATCAACGTAGAAAAGGGTTTACCTAGTGATTGGCCAACTACGTCTAAAATTTTATACTTGTGGAGAGTTAAAACTCCCTAATCCACAAGTCTAGCCTGAGCTAGTTGGTGTATGACCCTATAAAATAAAACTTACTAATAATTTTTAAATTATATCGTTTATTTTAAGGGTTGTTTTTAGTCAGAGGGTAAATGGTGTGAAACTTATGTGGTGTTTTGACTCAAAATTGAAACAAAATGACTAAGCAAAGAGAAATGAAATGCAAAAAGCAAAAAGCATTCTCTTTATTTTTCAAATAGAATCTTGAAAGCCACAAAAGAACAATTTATTTTTATTTATATTTTTTCAAAAACAATGATATGCCATGCAATATAGACTAAAAAACTAATCTACATGCATATAAAGCAAACATGTGTTTTTTTTCCTTTTTCTTTTATAAATGCAAAATAAAAAATAGCCTAAATGCAAGCAAGTACTGTAAGCAAAGCAAATAGACAACTACTCTATACCCCACAAGCAAACCCTAGGTTTCCCTAAAGTTGGATATCAAGCTCTCTTGAAAGGAAGGCTTACAAAGGTAAACAAGCCAAAAAATTTGGAATGAAGAGACTGAGCAATAAGACTAACATAAACAAAGGTCAAGAAGTCCCAAGTATCAATCTAAACCTACAAACAGAGGTTGCTCAGTACCTTGTCCAACAAGGTCAGGCCAAAGAAGGAGGTGGGGGGGAAAGTAGCAAAAAAAAGTATATTTTATTCTTATTTTTCTTTTATAAATGCAAAATAAATAATACCTACAAACAAAAGTATGCAGATAACAAGAACAAAGAAAAAGGAACTCTGCTATAGAACCACCAAACAAACTCTAGAATGAACTAAAGTCAGTATAAACCCTACCTAGAAGGAAGGCTTGCATAAAAAACAAGTCAACTATTTTGGCATGGTGAATTTAACCAACGGAAGAAGAAGGAAACCAACACCAACAAGCTTCTGAACTCAGACAAAGATCACTGACATAGGCTGACCAGAAACATAAGCCAAAAAATCATGCCATGCAAAGGAGGTGGGGGGAAAGAGAAAAGAACAAACCCTAATGCTATAAAAAGGCTTACCAAATAGATAAATAACAACAAAAAATGATGACACTAACTCCCTGGAGTCATGCACCTGTGGAGGACCCCAAAAGACCTACCAAACAACCTTCAAACAGAAGAAAAACCACAAAAGAGGAAAAACATTATTTAAAGGGGCATACGCGAGTTTCACTATTGACAGGTCACGTGTCATACATGGGTTGAAAATATAGCAAGTCATGTGTATGAGCACACGCGGGTTGTACCACTGACAATTCATGTATCATACGTGGGTTGACAGTATAGAAAGTCGTGTGTACCAAACTAGACACGCGACTGTTCAGTTTGCAACTCGCGTATAGGTGGAAAAAATCCCCAAAAAGGTCAAAAACTGCCTTAGGAAGGCAAGGGAAGTGTGCTATCAGACTAATAAAGTGTTCCTAAGTGGCAAGAAAGACCTGAAACTTCACAAAAGGCTGAAAGAAAGACATAGAAACCCCAAACAGACAAGGCTCTCCCTAGCGGAGTCGCCAGTTCTGTTGTAAAGGAAAGTATCCTATGGCTAGGGTTTAAGAGGCCATCAACGTACTGGGGTTGAAAGGTTGATGCAAATGGTTCTGCAAAACAAGATTCAGATATTAGAATGGTTCATACCTTAGCCAAACGAAGGTTGATCCAAGCAATCCTTCAATCCTCTTCTTGCTCCTCTTGCTCCTCTCTCTCCAAGAGACCTGCAAAACGAATTGTACCTTCCTCAAACCAATATGACCACATATAAAGCAATGATAATCAAATAAACCTGAAATAATAATCTGATTAACATCATAATATGATCATAAACAGAGATTCAATCACACATTGAATAATGATTTGGGAATAAGAAGGACATCACATCTTTATTAATCTTGAAAACAAGTACAAGTATATCTTCTCTTCAAGTTCGGCACCTCACAAAACCTTGATCTGGTTCTATTGCTTCTCTTCTCCAAGGAACTCAGCCTCCAAGCTCTGCAACATAAGGAGAATTCTTCTAGGGAAAAGGCATGGGAAAAAAAAACTCTAAATCCTCCAACATAACAATGCAAAGATTCAAGTCTCCTCTCATGAACCTCCCTACCTCTATTTATATGCTTAAGGAAGAATTAGGGGTGAAGACAAAGTAGTTACAACTGAAGGAGTCAGTTGCATTACTACCCAAACTACCCGAAATTCAAAAGACGTGTTTTTTGACATTTTCAGGAGGCGTACGCGGGTTGCAAAGACAACACTCATGTACACGAGGAGGTATACATGGGTTGCAATGCAAAAAGTCACGTATATAAGGCGTACGCGACTATTATATATAGAAACTCACATATGTACACGGGTTTGCCTTAAGGAAACCCGCGTACACATCAAAAACTCATTTTTATGGTATTTCTGGGAATTTCAAACTTTGGTGTCTTCTGAAAAGTTTTAGCTATTAAAAATACCTTTCCAATGGTGTAGAGATGAGGTTAAACGGATTTACATAACGCAAGATATGGGTCCTCCAAGTTAGGTGTTTTTTCAGTGACTTTTCATGAAGTGTCATCATGGAAGTGTCGACATGCGAGGAAAACATAGGAAAGTGGTCACAGGAAGAGATGTGTCATTTTGAGCTATAACAATGGGGGAAATGGAGGCAACCTCTAGGGGCATCGAAGGTAAGTTTTGTTGATTTCATAGTAGTGTTTGATAACTTATTATGTGGTTTCAATAGTTCATGCTCCTCATGCTTTGTCATTCATGGTTGCAAGTACCTGGGTTGGCGCAAAGCGGGATAACTCAACAAGATTCGCTGTCCGGGAAAGGATAATGTCATATGGTGCGAGTTAAACTTGTTAACATTAAAGGAAATTTGAGGTCTAAAATGGGCCTCCTAAGAAAATTAATAAAATAATAGTCATTAATTTTAGAGGAAGAATGAAAAAAACTACTTTTTTTGTTCATATTTTTGACATATCTCCCTGTGTGTTTACTCAAATTATGAGCGGGAGATCTCGTTTGATGCGGAATTTAATTCCACATCCAACAGGTACCCACACCACGTACTTTTGACAAATCCTCTACCCCAAAAACAATAAATACCAGGAAAAACATGATGATGACATCATCATCACATTTTTTCAGGTATTTATTGTTTTTGGGGTAGCGGGGTCTGTCAAAAGTATGCAATGTGGGCACTCATTGGATGCGGAATTAAATTCTACATCAAAGAAGCTCTCTCGCTCAGAATTTGAGTAAAACCACAGGGAGATATGTCAAAAATACGAACAGAAAAAAGTAGTTTTCTTTTATGACAAATATGTCAATTCAACCATTATGGTTGACTCATTTTATTGAAATTCTACTGGTTCTTGAATTCCAACTCACAATTGTGTTTCAACTTGTTGCTTGGTTGGGGGTTTTTACTATGGAGTTTCGAATTCACCTTCAGGCTTGTGATGAATAGACTTGGGTTTTATAATATTAAGGTGTTTAAGCCATGAAGTGAATCTTATGTCCTTACAGGCTCTGTGTATAAGTTTATGTTTACGTAAATCATTACTTTGGAGTTGGGGCTTTTAAGCGATGGGATGCACAATTGCTTGCAATGGTGCCATAGACCTTGGCACGCCTATGTGGACTTGACTATGATAATGGAATTACTATGTAAATATTATACTCTTGCATTTTTGGAAATCGATAATACATTACTGTATGGGTGTGGAATTTATGTTGTGTTACTTACTGTGGATTAAAAGAGGAAAACGCCTTTGTTGATAAACTGTGTATTTAATTATTTAGGTCGATGCCATGCTTACAGCATAAGCCTCACGACTTAGATGTAGCATATTTTTTTGTTTAGTAATAGTATTGTGGTTATTATAATTAAGCCCACATACGTTAGTATAGCGTAGCCTGTGTAAAAAAATATAAACGATCCTACAGGGTTTAAATCCTGGGCATTTACTTTGTAAAAACTATGGATTATTAAAAGATATTAATTTGCCACAATAATCTAGGGACTAAACACAAGTCTCATCAAAGATTAATAACAATAAGTCATGAAAATGATGTAATCGGGCTACAGAATGAGTAGTTGCTCTGTATATTCACACAAAGAATGAGTAATCAATTACAAGATCATGCTGCAAGCATGAATTACTAGAAATTCGAATCCTCAAGGAGGTCATTCGAATTGAATGAGTGAGTCTAGATTAACTAAATGTAATCCACAGTCAACACTCAAGTTAACCACTGATTAAAACCCTAATTGACTCAATTGAGCCCTAATTGAAGTCAAAGTGCAATAAATGAATGATACTAACTGAAAGAGGTCAGACACATGTCACAGCAAGCCAACCATCAAGTGGTAGCGCTTCAATGACTCCAATGAACCTCAATGAGGTTAACTGAAGTGTAACTAAATATCATAAGTGGTTGGAGGTGCCCCTGTTGACTCCAGTTCATTAAATAATCATTAAATAATCAATTTAATGAGGACAGGCACCTTCACTACTCTATTTAACTGATTGTAACCATCAGTTAGCAATTTGGGGCATTAATGACACTCAGATCACCCCTGGAGTGCTTCAGTTAGCCTCCTCGAATGTAGGAGAAGGCTAAGTTAGCCTGCTTGACTGAAGGTAGGCGTGGGTGTGATCTAGATGATGTCATTTAATGCTCCACTAATGTCAATTAAGTCAATAACACTTAGGATAGTGGTTTAACTAGGCCAAATTGACCAAAATGAGTGTGTATGGTGGTAAATGTCTCCAACAAAAGATTGATGAAGGGTTTGTAAAATATTACTGTGCATGTAATTTATGTTATGGTGTTTATTACAACCTACGACTGGGATTTGAATACCCACAGGGATCGATGTCATGGCCTCTCTTTAAATTAAGGGTTTTATTACTTGGTTATTGTTATGGGATGGTTGTTCGTATTAGTTAGATGGAACTTGAATGATTTTATGCAATGTGATTATGGTATTATTTAATTAGGGTTGTGGGTTTTATATAATGAACAGAGATTCAGTATTGGACCACATGTAGGGTCACGATACTTACTCTGTCCACTTGTTCAATATGATGTTATTTTAAATTATTTGAATTATGGATTTAAAATGGAACAGGGGGATTGATCTTGGACCAAATGGATGGTCATAATGCTTACTCTGTTCATTTATTTATGATAAAGTTTATTTAATGGAATGTTGTAATAGTTAGCAAGTATTTAGTTATGTAGATCTTGGAAGGTCCTTAATCGTTTATTTTGTTTGTATTTAATGTAGAACATTCATTTTGTACTTTATTTTATATTTACTGTAGTTAGTATATTTAATTCATAATTCTATTTAACTCTACTAGCATATATACTTATATATAATAGCTTAGGTTATCTAGGTGGTAAGTTTATACTTATATAAATATAAGACTTACTTCTAAGCTTAATCTATTTCAAATATAAAACATACCTCTACTGACAAATGGAATATGTCACTAGAATATAAAGAATAGATAATTAGCAGGCCTGCAATAAACCTAGTTTGTAGGTTAACATAGTTACAATACGAAAACATATACATGGATTAAATTTTAGAAGTAATCTAAAAGAGTAGTCCATTAAATAAATTTAACATAAGAACAAATCCTAGCCTAGGTTTATACTATAAAACTGTAAACCCTAAAAGAATGAAACAAAGAAACAATTACATAGGGTTAGGACTATAATATGAACATTTAACTAAATCAGCAATTATCTATGCTAGAAAATGAATTATACATACTAGGATTTCATACCTGTAATTTTCTGAAGCTCCTTTAATGGCTGAACCTGCACACTTTAAATAACCAGCATTAACAAATCATAGGCAAATCTGACCTCTGTAATTGATGACCGAATCACTTGGGAACTACCATGTTCCACCCAACCATGACCCAGAACCGTTCCCGGTTTTAATCCGGATCCCCCCGAGCTGGACTCCAACATGCAAGTAGCTTAGAGCTCCTAAGGTAAGGTTTCCTAATTGGTAATCAGTTCTGGATTAGTTCTCCTTTTTCTTGCAGGAAAATGTTCTCCAAGAATCCACTTGAGAGCACAAAAGGCAGAATAATAATTCTCCAAAAGCTAAATCAGAACCCCAAGCCTTTCCTTGGCTTGAGTCTTTATCGATAGAATTTTCAGTCAAAGGGATAGTTAAATCAAGAAATCCTTGATTTCTTGATTTAACCATTTTTAATTACTTGGGTAATTTTCAACATTTTAACTTAGGAACTTTTTAACTAGTTCCTAGTTAGACTTTCATAGGCATTATACTATTTATTAATCCTTTAATAATAAATAATAATTGATGGAGCTTCTCTTCTTTCTTTCATTTATTTATATTATTAATATATTTAATTCTTTATACATACCATGTATAAAGTACATAATAATATAACAATTTGTTAACATTTGTCTTTGGGCATCATATATCATGATCCCTAGACTTAATGACACTTCTTCATTAAGGTCAAGTAGGTAGATGGTTTAGGTCTACTAGGCTAGGCAACTCTAAACATCCTTGCAAGCATCCTTACATGTTGGATTTCCCTCGTATAACATGGTAGTTCTTCAGTACTTGATGAGAATACAGAAATTCAAAATTACATTTAATCACTTAAAAATAAGTATGATGAGATCAATATTTTTCTCGAGTCATTTTCACTCGAGAATTATTAATTCTCTTCAGTAATCCCTAGCGCTTACCAAATCCCATACTCAATGCCTATAACAGGGAGTTACAAACTTAGTGCAATTCTAGAGCTCTCACTCAACACTAATGCTAGGATGTACTTGTACGCTACACCTAGGGATACAATGGCCAAGTATCCAATGCTCCAGAGCTTATGCTCAACATCAACACTGAAGGCTCCAAGGCTTATTCCCAACACTTCCAGTTATCTTTTCATGTGTTCCATAGCTTCTCGCTCAACAAAAAGGTAAGTACTCGTGTGCTCCAGAGCTTCTTTCTCAACACAAATCATCAATCACTCAAGTGCTCCAGAGCTCCTTTCTCAACACAAATCATCAATCACTCAAGTGCTCTAAAGCTTCTCAGTCAACACAAAACATCTCATCAATCATGTGGTTCAGGTCCATGCCCAACACAAAAAAGAATATATATATATATAAAAAAAAAACATCAAGATAATCATCATAATAAATAGGCACATGCCTATAAGTGTTAGGTCCAAATTCGGGATATCACATCCCTCCTCACTTAGAGCAACACCGTCCCTAGTGTTCTAGGGACTCGGAATTACATCATGAAACAAGGTAGGGTAATCCTTTCTCATGGTGGCTTCATTCTCCCAAGTAGCTTCATCAGCCTCAAAGTGATTCCATTGCACTTTCAACTGGACTACGGTCTGCTTCCAAAGCTGCACCTCTCTCTTGTCTAGTATATGAGTTAGCTCAGGGGAAAACTCCCCTTCAGGTTCCACCTGTAATAGGGACCAATCAACAACATGTTTAGTTTCATAAACATATTTCTGTAACAAAGATACATGGAAAACATTATGGACTCTTACATGCACGGGTAATGCTAGTTCATATGCCACTGGCCCTTTCTTGGCCAGTATTTCAAAAGGTCCACAAAATCTAGGTGCTAACTTACCGCACCTACCCAAGCTCTACGAGCTTCGTTTGGATTTTACTTTCAAGTAAACATGATCACCTATTTGAAAATATTTATCTTTTCTTTTTCGATCCGTGTAACTTTTCTGGTGGTCTTGTGCTTCTTTAAGGTTCACCTGAACCTTGTAACCAACTGTTCCAAGTCCATCAACAAATCAGGCCCTAACATGAACCGATCCACCAAGCTATCCCAAGTAACCGGTGTTCTACACTTCCATCCATAAAGTACCTCAAAGGGACTCATCTTGGCGGAAGTATGATAACCATTGTTCTACGCAAACTCTGTGAGATGTAGGTAATCCTCACTCTTCATGGTGGTGTTCATGACATACATCTGAAGCATGTCCTCAACAATCTGGTTTACTCTTTCTGTCTGCCTGTCTGTCTGCAGGTGATATGCAGTGCTAAAGTTCAACTGTGTCTCCAATCTGGAGAATAAATATCTCCAAAAGTTTCCTATAAACTTAACATCTTGATCCGAGATGACTCCATTTGGTTCAAGCAATTTCAGCCAAGTCCACCTGACTTTTCTTGAATTTCCTAGCACTTACCAGTGCTACCATTTATTCCATCCCAACTTCATATGGAGCATTTTCAACGCCCATTATATTTCCTTGTCCCTCATTCAACTATGATACTTTGTTTCCTTTTTTCTATGGGGATATTTTCGACAAATCTAAACCACGCCAGTGATTCAAACATGTAAATTCCTCATTCCCTGATTAGTAGTCTTTGCATGACAACTTTTTCGCTATCATGAAGAAAATGAAAATACACATACTATATTGTTCATTCTTGATCATTATTGAAACCTCTCTGTCAGCAAGCATCCAACCATGCTTGCTTCCATTTCACACTGTCCAACAATCATGGTCAAAATTCAAGAACTAAATGAGGTGCAAAGGGAACATATCTTCTTCATCCAATGGTTAGGCATCATCCCCCTTATGTTATTATTCTCCTCTAGTGTTATTAGGGACAAGTATAGAAGGTCTAGGCCACTAAAACTGACCAGTATTTTGTTCCTTCAACGGTTTTCACAATCCACATGGATTCTTGGCAATTTCAACATTCTTAGACTCAACCATTCCTCTAGACACCGATTATCCTATGCTCATTTCTAGGAATGCAACACACCTTGAAAATTGGGTTTCAGGTTCTTCCACACTAGAAAATTGGGTCGCTCCTATTCCACTACAAACTACACAATACTAGTTACACTCTGAAAATTTGATAGTGGTTCCCCCACACTATGAACTAACTGGTGGTTATTCCATGCAAGGTTCAGGACGGATGGGAACGCATTTTCATGAGGTGACTTAACTTCTACACCAAGCAATTCAACCCATCGATTTGTTGTTGTTTGAGAAAAATCAGAGAAGCTTGAACTTTAAAACTTTTATCAATCAATTTAAGCACATATGTATATATCATCCACATGAATATATAAACCACATATGAATCTCATAATTATATCATTCACATAAATATATCAGCCACATGTAAATTTCACAAATATATCAGCCACATATTTCATCTTCATAAATCATCCATATAAATCAGGTCCATAACTCATCCATATTAGTCAATCAACCATTAGAGACAAGATATACCCTGGGGAAACCCTCCAAACATGGACGATGGAAAAAATAGCATTTTTTTAAGTATGATATATATATATATATATATATATATATATATATATATATATATATATATATATATATTGGCATAGAATGGTTTACAACACAAGCAGATTGTCCGATAAGAGATAGCACCTCAATAGTAGATAAGGGAGATCCAATGCAACCCTATAAAAACAACTATATTCAATTGTTTTGAACTTTTCATATGGATAGCATATTATAACAAGCCAAAAACCCTAGCATGCAGAAGGTAGCGTATAGGAGGCTCAATAAATACACTAAGAGAACCACATAGTGCATTCACAAGGAGCTAACTAGAACTCCCTCCATGCAAACATTAACACCCTTCATTTCCTCAATTAGATTTAACTGAATGTTCACTATCTTGAACTAAAAGTGAACTGAGTTGAACTGAATGTTAACTGACTTGAAATGGATGTTAACTTACTTTAAATGAATTTTAACTGAATTGAACTGAATGTTAATTGACTTGAACTGAATGTTCACCGACCTGAACTGAAAGTGAAATGACTGAACTAAATATTTAACTGGTTGTTGATCACTTAGTTAACAGACTAACAAAAGTTTCATCAATGCTTCACCAGGGAAAATTTTAAGAACCCCCCAAAATTTATATATATAATAAATGACCGAATCCTCATGATACATGAGAATGTGAAGGCTATTTTACCAATAATATAATACGTATATATAATTTTTTGGCGAGTCTTTCATCTTGTAAAATATGGGAGAATCTTTTACAAAATTATAACATCTTATGGATGTGGAGAACTTCCTACAATGAACAATCAAAATGCACAATATAACATAAATATTGGAGCACAAAAGAGATTTTATTCATCGTAGGCCACTTCGAGGGGGCAACCTCCTTTAAGCAAGATCAATACAAAATAACTATTCGATGATTTCATTGGCCTCAACAGTTAGTTATATACTATGTCTAATCTAAACAACTATTACTCCCCATGAATGTGGGATAATACAACATACTAACTAGGTGACTTAACATCAACTATTAATCCCCATGAATGTGGGATAATACAACATACTAACGAGACGACTTACAAAGCATATGTGTCCAATAAAATATACTAACAAAATAAAGAGGAGGGTTGACACGAGTTCTTAACATCCCCTCACTCTTAGAAAAGCTTTGTCCTCAAAGCTTAATATGTGGAAACTATTGTCGAATCTGAAGGAGTGGTTCCCATGTAGCATCCTCTAGTTGCATGTTGTTCCACTAAATTGAAGATCTTTGTGATGGACCGAGAGAGAAGCTGACAAGTGCGCTTATTGAGGATGGCCTCCAACTTCAAAATGATGGATCCTTCATTATCCCATTCTGGTAAAACAATTTGTGCACTGATGTTGGTGCCAATCACTTGTTGGATGCGAGAAGGAGGAAGTGCCAATTGATAAGCAAAATACCCAATCTTTTGAAGAACTGTATATGGGTCAGAGATCTTTGGAGCGAGCGTTTGATTCCCTTTGTCTTTCAAGGAGGATTGCTTGTAAGACTACAGATGAAGAAAAACCATATCACCAACTTGAAAAGTGCACTCAGAACGATGTTGATTGGCTTGTTGTTTCATGCGGGCTCTTTCCATGTGAAGATTGTCTTGCATTGAAGAATATGATGTCAGTTTCAAAGAACCATGTCAACTGCCTGAATTGGTGAATTGTTAGGGGTGGATAGAAGGAGTACTAGAGGTGCATGACCATAAACTGATTCATATGGAGTCATTTTAGATGTAGTATGGTAGGAATTATTGTACCACCATTCAGGGAGAGGGAGCCACTTTTCCCATTGATGTTGTTCTTCGGAGGTGAAACAACAAAGATAAGTTTCACAATATTTGTTAATGACTGTAGTCGAACCATCTATTTGTGGGTGATAAATTGAACTCATATGCAGTTTGGTGTCAGTGAGGCAAAAATGACTTGTGAAAGTTGTGTTGCGGTCTGAGACAATGGAAGAAGGGATTACATGAAGAAGGAATATATGGTCCATGAAAATTTGTGCGATTGAAGAGGTGGTATATGGATGGCTGAGAGCACAAAAATGACTATATTTGGAGATTCGATCCACCACAACCAAGACTATGGTCTTCCCTCCATATTTAGGGGGGCGTTGAATGAAATCCATCAAAATATATGTCCAAATCCTTGTAGGGGTAGGAAAAGGTTCGAGTAATCCGGAAAGGAGTGTAGTTTCACCTTGGTGGTACTGACAAGGAGCACATCTGGAAACCATATGTTGAATTTCTCATTGCACCCCCTTTCAAAAGAAGTTACATCATGCCAACTCATATTTTTTCATGAACCTAGAGTGCCCTACCGATGGACAAGCATGGAGTTCATAAAAGACCACATGTTTAAGGTCTGTGCTCTGGGGAAGCACCAGATGACCCGTGTATCTTAGAGAAAATTGATCCCAAGATGAATACGGTACCACAGAAGGGTTACTAGCCAACCTTTGGATGATTTCAAATAATGAAGAGTCATTGACATAGCCTTGCTGAACATAGTGTAACCAAGTTGGAATAGGCATAGAAATAACTGAAAGAGAAACATGGGCATCAAATGTGTGGAAAAGAGCATCCACCACAAGATTGTCCTGAGTCTTCTTATAGTCATAATCCCTCAGTTTGCTAACCCATTTATGTTGTGTTGGGAATGAGATCCGTTGTTCCAGGAAATATTTCTAACTCTGGTGATCAGTCTTGATACCGAAAGGATTCTCTAAGAGGGATGGCCACCAGTTCTGTATTGTGTGTAAAATAGTAATCATTTCCTTCTCATATGTAGAGATGGATAAATTCTTTCCAGAAAGGGATTTGTCGATGAATGCAATGGGATGTTCATCTTGAAAGAGGAAAACCCCAAGTCCATTGTTGTAAGCATCACTCTCAAGAGTGAAGAGCTTGGAAAAATTAGGCATATAAAGGGTGCATCGAAATGAAAGATCCAAGGGAGTAGTTGAGACTGCTGAAGGTTGCATCTAAATGAAATGGAGCTGAGCAATGACACCATGTGAATTCATCTTAAGGATATTTTCCATGTGATGGGAACTGATGTGTTGAGAGAACTTGGTTGTAAGCCATTGAATGTGTGTTTGTTCCCTTTGACTAAAAATTGCATCCACAATTCAACAAAATCCGATAAGATGGGTCCAAGTGTGCGTAACCATTAAGTTCCCAAAATCACATCACATCCTCCTAGAGGCATGGAAAACATGTTAGAGCACAAGTTATAATCTCCAATAGAGATACACATGTTGCGACACTTTCCTTTGCAAGGTAAGGTGCTCCCATTGGCAACCATGACTTTAAAGATGGAGCAAGGATGGACAAAACTATCATCTTTTTTAGGAATCTGAGGGTCAATGAAGTTATGGGTGCTACCAGAATCAATGAGTATTGTAAGAGGAATATTCTTGAAGAAACCCTTGACCTGCATGGTGTGTGGGGTGGTGACTCCAGCTAATGCATGGAGAGATATCTCTGGGTATTCGTCATGAGAATGAGGGTCAACAAGTGGCTGCTGAATGTCGACCTGATTGTCTACTAGATCCTGAGCTGCTTCACAAATTTCAAGTGTAGGCGGAGAACCCACATCCAAGAGATAGAGATTTTGTTTATTGCATTGATGTCCCTAGGTGAATTTCCCATCACAATTATAACAAAGTCCTTTTTCCCTACATGCCCGCATCTCGACTTCAGACAAATGCTTGATAGGAGTGGATCTAGGAGTTGGAGGGATTGGATGTCTTTGGGAAACCATATTTCTGAATGGAACAAAAGTGGATTTGGGGCATTGCTGAGCCCTGATCTTGTCCTCCTTCAAATTATCCAACCCTAGGATTTCCATCATTGTGTTGGGATAGAACATGTTAACCTCAGATCGGATTGTATCCTTAAGACCACTGATAAAACAACTCCTGTAGAATGCATCAAAAAATCCTTCTATGTGCTTGACTAAGTTCTCAAATTCTGTCTGATACTCTCTCACAGTGCTAGTTTGGCGAAGTTTGGTGAGTGCTCCTGTGAATTCATCAAAACCACAACGGCCAAATTGGTGCAAAAGGAGTTGGCAAAAATCTGTCCATTGGGGCTCTTCATGATCCTTGATGTACCAACAGAACCATTAAAGGGCTTCATGTTCCAAATGAAATGATGCAAGTGGGACTTTGGTGACATCAAAGTGTTATACATATTAAAGTATTGTTCTGCCTTATGTATCCAGCCTGTTGGATCATCACTATTGAAGCGAGGGAAATCAATCTTCGGCCCACAAAAGTTACTGGTAGAAGAAAACTCAGTGTCTGTAGAAGACTCAAGTTGTTGTCAGTTGCTCATGGCTGAATGCTAAAGATGGAGGTTGAGAAATATTTGATCCAGATCTGTGAGTTTGGTCTTGAGGGTGACAAGTTCTTCTTCCATTTGTCTATTTTCTCCTGTGTAGGTGACAACAACAAGCATTTTTTTTTGTTTTTTGTATTTTTTATTTTTTTTGGGGGGGGAATGGGTAGAAAAACAAAAACAGAGAGGGTTTTTTAAAAGAAAAATTTTGAGTTGGGAAAGACGAGAGTGATTATGAATTTTCAAGGGAAATGGAGCTAAATCAAGGAAGATATGGCTAAAAAAAAATAGAAATGTATACTCGTTTTTTTTTTGAAGAAATGATCTGTGGCGGTGAAAGAAAGTTGTGCTTTATCAACTTGAAATGGAGTAAATGATCTATGAAAATTCTAGAATTTTGTGTGTTATCAACTGTAAATAGGTATGGACCCCAGGTATATTCGACTTCCTAATGGTTCAAAGGTAGTCACTCGACCACCAAGGCTGTCTTAGGCTTGAGTATTGGGGCAGTATCCCTCACTTCATGGCGCAGGTAAAACTGCTAACCGCTTGGTCAAAAACAACAGTTCTTTGGTTTTCCTCATGGATGGGAATCTAGTCAATCTGGTGGGGGTCATTTCCTTTTTTCGCTTGGCAGGTCCTCTCAATGGCCAGCTACTTCAGGGTTCCTGTGGTACTCCTCACAATGAGTTTTAGGGCTATGCCCAAGTACTCCCCATAGTTAAGCAAATAGGGTTTATTCCCTGATCTAAATGAATTGCATTGCTGCAAGAAGAAGAACTACTACAATAATCACAGTGCCAAAAAAAATGTGGCTGAAATTCCACCCGATGCCCAAAAAAACCTGTAATTAGAGTTAGGATTTTGAGATGAAATTTTAAAATCAGCATAACCTGATCTATATTGCTCAGAATCACTAATATAGCCTATTTATGGAACTAGAACAACCACTTTGCTTCTAACCACACAATTGGAATAGAAATCTGAGCACCTGGTCAAAAGAGTTTCGCTCTGCAATTTCCACGGCTGTCATTGAAATTATGAAAAATTGTTGATTTTAAATCCGCGATATCTCCACTTCTGAAACTCCAAACGAGATGGTTTTTTGTTTTGAAAGTGCATATTTTTGCAAGAGTAATTGAGATATTCAACCTATTTCTTCTGATTTTGTGCAAAAAGTTTCAGAAACTGATCTGAAAGTAGCCACCCAATTTTGCCCTATTTTTTTCTTAGAAAAGAAAAAAAAATTACCACTTGTTCCAAGGAAAGTGATCTGATACCAGATGTGGATAACCTCCTGGAATGAACAATCAAAATGCACAATATAACAAAAATATTGGAGCACAAAAGAGATTTTATTGATCACAGGCCACTTTGAGGGGGAAACCTCCTTTGAGCAAGCTCAATACAAAATAACTCTTCAATGATTTCATTGGCCTCAACACTTAGTTATATACTAAGTCTAATCTAAACAACTATTACTCCCAATGAATGTGGGATAATACAACATACTAACTGGATGACTTAACATCAACTATTAATCCCCATGAATGTGGGATAATACAACATACTAACGAGACGACTTATAAAGCATATGTGTCCGATAAAATATACTAACAAAATAAAGAGGAGGGTTTACACGGGTTCTTAACAGTGAAATCATAACAAATCTTTCACAAAATTACAAAACCTTGTAGATGATTTAGCGAATCTTTCACAGAATTAAAAATATTGTAAATTTTGGTGAATCTTTCATTGAAGGATAAAAACTTGTAAAGTTTTGACAAAATTTGAGTTAAAAAAAATGCATATATGATGTTGTATTTACTTTAGATTTGTCATTTAATCTTGCACTAGAACACCTTGTAAAGAAAATCAAATTTCCAAGCTAAATTGTTGACTTTATTCATCACAACTACTTGTATGCTACTAAGTTCAAACCTCCTTAGAGATAAAATGGATAGATGATTTCATAAATATTTGGAATTTACAGTTGAGCATTTTATCAAAGTGTGGAACTCATTTACATACTACACTCATTGTACGGTCAATTTTCACAAAATATATTGGACACAATCATCCCCCTCAATTTAATAATATAGCTACAATAAAAATAGTTGTTTGAAGCACTACTCAAAATACAAGGCTTGACTCAATTCTCTCAAAAAAAATCAATGGATGGTTGCATAGCATCCACATTGACATTAACATATTTCTAGCAAGGATGTCCCCATTTTCTATCACGACATGCAATCAAGGTGAATAAGTTGTATAAGAGAAAGATAATAAGGTACCTCTCACAAAACATTAAAACAAAAAACAACACTTTTTTTTTAGTTTACAAACTTTCCATAAAATGAAAATGCTCATGTTTATGTATGATTCACAATAGGGAAAATTTTAGAAACATGTACCTCAAAATATTGTTTCAAGATTTATTGAACATGCCTTACAATCAAAGGTGTGTTAGTGACCAATACCACTTGAATTTAATATTATTATGTGATCAATTACTAAAGTTTATCAAGGAACTTATAAATATGTCTAGAATCCTATAGGCTACATGTAATGATATTTTATTCATGAAATCAAAAGTTTAATTTCATTAGATGAATTTCGGTATCATTTCTAATAAGTCTCATATGATGAATGCATAGGAAACTAGTAAGCCAGTGCATAGACCATTTTTATCTTCGTTTAACAACTCAGATCTCATTTCCATTTCTAAATACTAACATGTCTTTTGAAAGAAGATATAAAGTAAACATAGTAGATTCAAAATTTAAATGGTGAAGATGCTCAAGACATACAACAAAGTGAAAGGAAATACAAGAATCTTTACTCAAAACAAGATGTTACCTGAATTCTTGGCCTCTTACCAAGGACTGCACAACCCTCCACCAACTTCTTCAGCATGGGTGATGTCCCATATTATCTTCACAATGTTGTAGGTCACTTGCAACAACATATTCAACATAATCAGCCACGCTTTAACCATCTCTGGTCATACAACCATCATCAACCACAATAATTGTCATTAGCGGCTCATTGCATATTTAAAAACCTCACTACTTTTACCGATATGCAATATCATATACATGCATGAACATCTTTACATCCACAATGTATCATTTCTTAATATGACTACTAATGCACATTCACTACCACTATCCACCTCTTTCATTTACATCATTCCTATGCATTAATTTTCTATATATAGAATGTAGAAAATATGAACATAACAACAAGAGAAGGGTTGAGGAGTTCTCCCTTTCCAATTCCTCATCATAGCAAGGGATTTCCTCTCCTACATAATAGTAGATCCAATTTCATGGCCTCTATTGTAAACCATACAAAGGACAATTGGCTATGTTTTTTTCACCAATCAAAAATTCAATACATACACATATGTATATCATTCATACTTGTGCATTTCCTAGCACACAATAGGCTTATTCTATAAACAGAAATAGTTTAAGGTGAGAATATTCCCTATTTATCAACAAGGATTTATGGATATCCTTCTATGATTGATGATACAATTGTCTTATCTACCTCATGTAGCTTTCCTTGGTCTTTACAAAATCCTCTAAGGCACTCTATTCACCTTGCCTTGCTGCTCCATTTGCTTCAAGCAATTTCAGCCAAGTCCACCTGACTTTTTTTTAATTTCCTAGAACTTATTAGTGCTACCATTTATTCCATCCCAACTTCATATGGAGTGTTTTCAAGGCCCATTAAATGTCCTTGTGCCTCATTCAACTATGATACTTTGTTTCCTTTTTTCTATGGGGATATTTTCCACAAATCTAAACCACACCAGTGATTCAAACATGTGAAATCCTCCTTCCCTGATTAGTAGCCTTTGCATGACCACTTTTCCGCTATCATGATGCACATGACAATACACATACAATATTATTTCATTCTTGATCATTAGTGGAACCTCTCTATTAGCAAGCATCCAACCATGCTTGCTTCCATTTCACACTGTCCAACAAGCATGGTCAAACTTCAAGAACTAAATGAGGTGCAAAGGAAACATATCTTCTTCGTCGAATGGTCACGCCTCATCCCCCTTATGTTATTATTATCTAGAACATGAAATCACATATAGGTGGATTTGATGTGCCCAGTCCACATCACATCCTATTTCCCACACAAATCCTTCACATAGGCCTGCTTGCTCATGAAACTTCACCATATTTGCCACTTAACAACTCTAATTTTCTACTTGCAAGTGTGCATTCTAGCCCAAACATCTCGAGTGCTACAAACTTCTCTTTGATACCACTCTATCACATCCCCAATCACCTCGGTGGCGCTTTGAGCCGATGGGAAACTCATTCAACACCATCCTTGTCAATTTTTCTTACTTTGATGGAATTTTACCATGTCCCTCTCAACCAAATAGATCATCAAAGGGGGCATTACATAAAACTGAGCTTCCAAATTTCTCCCAACTAATACCAAACAATCCAAAAATGTAGATATCAATTATCTATATTTCCTAACCTCTCATTAACCTTGGTTAATTATATCCTTAATCAACCTTAAAAACAAACTTGATTGCTAATATCCTCTCCCAACAATTAAATTCCAACTTGTTGACATTTTGATATCAGGATTCGAAAACCAGTATGCAAAACTGGTTCTTAACATACCCTCTTTGACTTATCGACTTTGACTACTATATTTTGTACGTTAGGAATAGAAATTTAGAACCAAAAAATAGATTTAAATAAACAACCCCCTACTTCCCACCTCCAAGGGATACCTTCTAGACATCGAGCATCGAAAGTCGAAAGTCAGAAGCACAAAACAGGTTGCCAACGAAACCAACCCAGCTTGCAAACTTCAATATTTCCAATATCAAGATTTTAAAGTCAGAACAAACAGCGCGCCTTCAAATGAATCAATCCTGAATTCCTGACTCTAATGTTCTCAACATCAGGATTCAAAAGTAGGTGACTCCATAATAGTTTCCAACAAAACAATATCAACTTGCTGACTCCGATGTTTTTGACATCAGTAGTCAAAAGTCAAGACAAAAAAATTGAACCTTCTACAATCAACTTATCAATTACGACGTTGCAACTTCGACACTTCAGCAACTGGCCTAAAGATGATTTTCAACTTAATTCTCCATTGCGATTTCCTGTTTTTGGCCTAGAAATTTGTCTATAGTCCTACATCCATGAAAACTTAGTGTTATTCTCCTTGCCTTAAACATTCTCGGAAATGGAGATTCATCCATAATACTGTTAATTCAAATTTTTATCGTTGGTCCCTATCAAACATGACTAGGGCATGAATGTAATCTTTTGATGTCTCTATTATGACTTAATATAACTTACAAAAAATGTGCATATGAAAACTAAATATGCACAGTGGAAATACAACTAGTCTACAAATGAAATTCATGCATAAACTAACCTAGTCATCTAGGCATAACAACAATAACATCATGCACAGAGATAAACCCATTTCTAGACTATGAGTGGGAATCCTAATGAATACTTTCATGCTTACATTTCATCCAATTCAACATTATTAAATAACCATCCATCACATAGAAATTATAAGCATTCATAAACAACAGAACACTTATGTTTTTAACTGAAAATCTCCAAGCAACTGGCTATGTGAGGTCAATGTTGAACCCAATTTTAGGTCTCTATCCAACCTAGATTATTTCATTTAAGAGACCACCCCTATTATTGGTTTTTTTATACACTAGGAAGGACTATAATCAGACTCACTCATAGTACCGAATACACACACATACATGCTAATCCATACATCTATTGGGTTTATCAAGCACACAGGGAAAAAGAACAATGATTGCTAACCCATAGAGCGGTAGGAATCGCAATTGGATTCAGCTAGGCTTGGCATCCATGTCACTTTCCACACTCATCCCAAGTAAGGTCCCCTTCTCTGATATATAGTCCCTTGAGTATCCATCTCTGCTAGTGTTATTAGGGACAAGTATAGAAGGTCTAGGCTACTAAAACCAATCGATATTCTGGTCCTTCACCAGCTTTCACAATCCACATGGATTCTAGAAATTTCAACATTCTTAGACTCAACTATTCCTCTAGACACTGATTATCCTATGCTCATTTCTAGGAATGCAACACACATTGAAAATTTGGTTTCAAGTTCTTCCACACTAGAAAATTGGGTCGCTCCTATTCCACTACAAACTACACACTGCTAGTTAGACTCTGAAATTTTGATAGTGTTTCCCCCACACTATGAACTAAATGGTGGTTATTCCATGCAAGGGTCAGGACGGATGGGAACGCATTTTCATGAGGTGACTTAACTTCTACACCAAGCAATTCAACCCATCGATTTGTTGTTGTTTGAGAAAAATCAGAGAAGCTTGAACTTTAAAACTTTTATCCATCAATTTCAGCACATATGTATCTCATAAATAAGCCACATATGAATATATCATCCACATGAATATACCAACCACATATGAATCTCATAAATGTATCATCCACGTAAATATATCAGCCACATGTAAATTTGACAAATATATCAGCCACATATTTCATCTCATAAATGTATCATCCACGTAAATATATCAGCCACATGTAAATTTGACAAATATATCAGCCACATATTTCATCTTCATAAATCATCCATATAAATCAGGTCCATAACTCAACCATATTAGTCAATCAACCATTAGAGACAAGATATACCCTGGGGAAACCCTCCAAACATGGAGGATGGAAAAAAAACAATTCTATATTCATAGAATGGTTTACAACACATAAGCAGATTGTCTGATAAGAGATAGCACCTCAGTAGTAGAGAATGGAGATCTAATGCAACCCTATAAAAACAACTATATGCAATTGTTTTGAACTTTCCATATTCATAGCATATTATAACAAGCCAAAAACCCTAGCATGCAGAAGGTAGCGCATAGGAGGCTCAGTAAATACACTGAAAGAACCACATAGTGCATTCACAAGGAGCTAACTAGAACTCCCTCCATGCAAACATTGGCACCCTTCATTTCCTCAGTTAGCTTTAACTTAATGTTCACTGTCTTGAACTAAAAGTGAATTGAATTGAACTGAATGTTAACTGACTTGAAATGGATGTTAACTTACTTTAAATTAATTTTAACTGACTTGAACAGAATGTTAACTTACTTGAATTGAATGTTAACTGAATTGAACTGAATGTTAATTGCGTTGAACTGAATGTTCACTGACCTGAACTGAAAGTGAAATGACTGAACTAAATCTTTAACTGGTTGTTGATAACTTAGTTAACAAACTAACTTAAGTTTCATGAGTGCTTTACTAGGGATAATTTTAAGAACCCCCTCCAAAATTTATATATATAATAAATGAGCGAATCCCCATGATACATGAGAATGTGAAGGCTATTTTATCAATAATATAATATGTATATATAATTTTTTGGCGAGTCTTTCATGGAATTATAAAGTCTTGTAAAATATGGGTGAATCTTTTACAAAATTATAAAATCTTGTGAAATCATAACGAATATTTCACAAAATTATAAAACCTTGTAGAAGATTTAGCGAATCTTTCACAGAATTAAAAATATTGTACTTTTTGGTGAATCTTTCATTGAAGGATAAAAAATTGTAAAGTCTTGACAAAATTTGAGTTAATAAAATTACATATATGATGTTGTATTTACTTTATATTTTTCATGTAATCTTACACTTGAACAACTTGTAAAGAAAATCCAATTTCCAAGCTAAATTGTTGACTTTATTGATCACAACTACTTGTATGTTACTAAGTTCAAACCTCCTTAGAGATTAAATGGATAAATGATTTCATAAATATTTGAAATTTACAAATGAGCATTTTATCAAAGTGTGGAACTCATTTATCATACTACACTCAATGTACGGTCAATTTTCACAAAATATATTGGACCCAATCATCCCCCTCAATCTAAAAATATAGCTACAATAAAAATAGTTGTTTGAAGCACTACTCGAAATACAAGGCTTGACTCAATTCTCTCAAACAAAATCAATGGATGGTTGCATAGCATCCACATTGACATTAACATATTTCTAGCAAGGATGTCCCAATTTTCTAGCATGACATGCAATCAAAGTGAATAAGTTGTATAAGAGAAAGATAATAAGGTACCTCTCACAAAACATTAAAACAAAAAACAACATTTTTTTTTAGTTTAAAAACTTTCCGTAAAATGCAAACATGTTTATGTATGATTCACAATAGGGAAAATTTTAGAAACATGTACCTCAAAATATTGTTTCAAGCTTTATTGCACATGCCTTACAATCAAAGGTGTGTTAGTGACCAATACCACTTGAATTTAACATTATTATGTGATCAATTACTAAAGTTTATCAAGTAATTTATAAATATATCTAGAATCCTATAGGCTACATGTAATGATCTTTTATTCATGAAATCAAAATTTTAATTTCATTGGATGAATGTCAGTATCATTTCCAATAAGTCTCCTATGATGAATGCATAGGAAACTAGTAAGCTAGTGCATAGACCATTTTTCTCTTTGTTTCACAACTCAGATCTCATTTCCATTTATAAATACCAACATGTATTTTGAAAGAAGATATAAATTAAACATAAGTAGATTCTAAAATTTAAATGGTGAATATGCTCAAGCCATACAACAAAGTGAAAGGAAATACAAGAATATTTACTCAAAACAAGAAATATTTAAAGAGAACAATAATAATTATAAAAAAACAATGAACGCTACAAAGGGCTACAAAGGGCTAAAATCACAATCAAGTATAAAGGGAATAAAAAATCTAAGAAAAATCAACGCAATCCAAATTTAAGAAACAAACAATCCATTTATGAAACTAATAAAGCTAGTACAAAGGGCTCAAACTGAACTCAAGTATCAAGGGAATAAAAATAAATTCAACCAAAATAAACACAAACTTCCAAATTTTATAAAATGTTCCAAATGAAAGAAACAACGAACCATTAATATTTTCCAAGATATCAAAGTTAAAAAGTTTTAACTTTTGAATGAGCCCATTCTTGCTAAGAAGAAGTATTGTTAAATTAATTATTGAGCATTTAATGCTAAGGACACTATCTATAAATCGATAGGTCCCAACTTCATTTCCTCCCACATATAAGAAAAAACAATTTGTTAGTTAACTATCAAAACATCAAACTTCAAATAGATTGCATCAAGGAAATGTAGCTCCAATATTATTATAGTTAATACGAAGTATAGACTAAAGAACCTATTTTTACCTAAAATGCAACTTCAATTTTATAAATGGTAATCCTTCTCTCGTCAAGAATTTCATTTTTTGAACCTACTCCAAAAATAGAGGAACATCAAAGTTAAACTAACAAGAATCACATTATCTATTAAGATGTATTCATTATTTATGTACACAACCAAATTTCCAATGTATATTAATTTAGATAATATCTTGTGGGATATCAAATTCTCAATTCCCTTGTCAACCCTCACTTTCTACCTTTTGAACATGAACTTTTGTAGATGAAATTTTATTATGAGCCTCCAAAACATTATATTTTGTATGAAGTTCATTGGAAACATTTGTTATATTGGATTATCCTCTTTCATCACAATCTGATCGCAAAAGTGTTAGAGCTCTATTGAATGGAAAATTGGTAATGTCATACTTTGTTACATATAATCTTATACAAGTATCCATATTCTTATTAATATTGTTCCTCAACTTTCACTTCAAGAATGATAGTGCACTAAACATTCTCTTGTCCTCCACTGATCCCAAAATCATGGTTTCACATAAATCAACTAATTTGAAACAATATGACATGTTTTCTTGTAAATATTGACATTCACCTACAATAGTCCATAATTTGATTACTACATCATATTCTATATGTTTCACCAAAACATGATATTGATATGGCATTGTTTGAGCAAAGAAAGAGGCTTGTTCATATAATTTTGATGAATCTAATATACCTCCAATCTCTTCTACTTGTACCTTGACATTCCTACCAAAGTGGTGCACTACAATATTAAATTTTGCTAAAAATTCAACTTTCAAAGTGCCTATATATTTTTCAGTGTTCCAATATTGACGGTATACCACAAACATGGCCTCCAGTAATTCATATCGAGCAAATAGTTCTCTTATTTCTGATGATAGTGATTGTGCAATTTGTATCAAGTTGTGTCTCACTCTAACCACAATATCATTGAACCGGTATCTCGACACACGCACTCTTTGGTGGTTTATCCCATCTTACTTACATAATGAAAGGGAACCATATACCCACGCACTGCCATACATAATCTTCACTTGTCATCAAATTTCAAATAATTTTCAATCTTTTATATATAAATGAGAGTATTCCAACAGTTAAACGTTTGTCCTGTAAAATACTATGTAATTGTATACAAATTATCCGATGCAAGGCATGCCAATTTCCTTGCATTTATGTAATCTGCAATATACATTATATGACTCTGAGCCATTTTCACAAGGACAATAATTTCATGAAGCAAAGGAATAATTCCATCCAATGTTAATAATGTATCTATATCATTTAGTCGAAAGAGAAGATATTGAGCCTTATCTACACTGAAGCGATGTTCATCCATCACCCCTACCAATGATTGGTACTCACTAAATAGTCTTTAAGTCGGTACATTTAGTGAAATCCAACTTGTATCAACATTTTTTAATAGTTTTTTTTCCATCTATAATACCGTCTGCAAATTGTTGAAACTCTGTAAATCGCTTAGGACTACGAAAAAATTATGCATGAGTCTCATGTACAAGTTCTTCAACTTTTGAAACCAGTGGAAACTTGATTGCTATTTTAAATGCAAGATTCATCCTATGAGTCATACAATGAATAATGATCATAAACAAGGAAACTAATAGTTGTAGGTTGACACAAAGGTCATTCATTTTTCCTTGCATGATTGATGATCCATCTACTCCAACACAAACCAACCTTTTTGCAATCATTAAATCATCCATACCACCCATTTCCTTCAAGTCTATTAACAATTTCATAAATATTTCTAGTTGTAGAACTCTTCTTCATTTTTTGAATCCCAACTATATATGAATTCATAATATGATCATTAACCATATAAATACTCATGCATATCCATGAATTATTATAAACAGTTGTAACTTCATCCAAAGATAATGAAAAAACCCTAGCATTTGCAGTCTTCTCTTTCAAATCATCCTTTTCTACTTGAGCTATATGTATTGCCCATTCCAAACCATTCGTTACAGACCAATGAGAAGACGAAAAATTTGATACTTCAAGAAAAGATACATAGTTCTTATAATCTGTATAATCTGTCATAGGATGACCTCTAGATAAGATGTGAAATACAATGCTTAATTGCATCGTCTTGGATAGTAAATTTCGTCCATTGTTTTTTCAAATAGAGATGTGATAGTCCCTCCACTTTCCTCAAGTTTACTCTTACTTATTAAGTATTTATTATATTCTTCTTGATATTTGACATGTTGGCATTCCTATAAGATTTCCATTTGGGAATAGACTTCTCATCACCATTTTCAATTCGATTGACATAAATATTTCATGCATGTTTCTCTATTGTATCTAACTTCATTTGCAATTTTATTACCTTGCTTAGTTTCCAAATACATACAATGCATTTAACTTATCACAAAACTCCCTTCTCATTTATTGGTCCATTATTGGTTCAATAAAAGGAAATTTGAGACCCACTCTGATTGGAATTGTCTCTATGTGTCCCATTGGCCTTTCTTTCTTTTTTGTGATTGTGAATGATTTGTGTTTCCTCCCAAGGAAAAATATTCAACATTATCATTTCCAATTTCTGGTTGAATTGAATTTATCTCACTTTGTTCACTAGAGGAACTCGTTCTATCATTCGTTATATGGTTATTCGATGCATTCTCAAAAGTGTTGACATCTCTCTTATTAATGGGTTTCTCAAAAGAGTTTGAATCATGAATAGAATCTGGATTCTTTGATTGAGGATTTTGAAGTATGATAATGCATCCCTCTTTCTTGATGCTTTATTTCCATAGCCCTTGTTTTACATCTCATTGAATATTTCACAATCAAAATATCAAATAAATCTAGAAACCCAAAGTGAAACTTGCATGAGAAGAAAGAAATAAAACTAGTACAATTTGTAAGATATCCATGATGACATGAATTATAGAGGCTACAAAATTTGAACCTAGTATTCTAAACCCATCCATGATTAACCTCAAAATTAGACATAAATCCATCAAGATAAATATGATTTTAGATTTGTTTTTAAAACCTAATCATGATTAACGAGTTGTCATTGAATCTAAAAGAGTTCCAATTGGTGTATATTTGTGAAAAGTAATCATAAAACTAATCATCTCGGTACAAAGTATATTCATTCTCAATATGAATGTTAATAAGAACTACAAGTAGTGCAACTTGAAAATGCACCATTATGTTGTGCAGAAAAATTTTGAAGGTCACGCGAGGATTTTTTTTCATAAAAAATTAAAAAAAGGGAATTCACCTATTGAAAGGGGAACTAACAAAAAAATGTCAATTACAATATTGTGAAGAAAATACTTGGTCGTTCCTTCACCAAGGAGGCATAGTTGGTATAAAAGTATCAACCTAAAGCTAGGTAGTTTTGGAAATCTAGAAAGGAAGTGAAATTTTCCTTGGATGAATATTTCCAGCAAAATCTGAAAATTTAGAAGCATGGGACAATGGGGTTCTTAGTTGGACAAAACGAATGGGTGATTGAAGGAGTTGGAAGCACTAGTGGATACATTAACCCTTGGTGATAGGCTAATTTAAGGTCAATCTTGCTAAAACTTTGGTTGTAGATTCCTTTCAATTACTTGAGAGGATCATAAATCAAGAGGATGAGGTATTTCTTCATGACTGTGATATTCTTTCAGGATTTCTAGTTTATACAAATTCACCATTTTCCTTGAAACAGGTCTCATAAAATGAGGATCTTGGTGGAATGGGGTACTTATGTATCAACCCTTTAATCTAGTGTTTGTTATTCTCTTTATTCAAAAGAGAGGGATTTTATACATGGCCAAATAATAAAAATGTACATGGTTTCAAATCGATTGCATGTTTTACTAAATAGTGCAAAGGTACTCCTACAAGAGAGGTGACGTTGTTTCCATGTTCTTCCACCAATTGATTTTTTGTTTTCTATATAGATGCACCCATGCATAGGCCTTGGAAGTTACAAAGATTTTCTTTGCTCCATCTCTCTAGACCATGAAGAGGTCAAACCTCCTCGTTTGAGAGATTGTCTTCCCGCATTTATAAATGTTTATAGAAATGGTGGTAATTAGGTTTCCTATTTTATGATAAAGAGATTATCTCCCACTATAAAAATGACACACTAAAGGATTCGACTGGTAAAAACTATGATTCTTCCAAACATACAATTTTCTTAAAAAGGAAAACACCATAATTCCATCATTAACCATTTTGTAAGAAAATACTTGGATGATTTGGGAAGTTCCCATTGTTAGTTTTTCTTTAGATTTGATTAGATTATCTAGGATATTTATCTGAAAGAATAAAAAGTACAGAAAGATGCATAAGATATAAAAGATACACGAGACATAAATATTTTCATCGAGGAAACCATAAAGGAGAAATCCCCGCAAACTTCCTCAGAATAGTAAGATGATCAAAAGTAGTAATAAGAAGTATTCAACAGCTATCTATCTCTCCTCCTTTGTCTCTCTCTCTCTCTCTAATGTGAACTTGAGAGTGTGAGGTGTGTATAAATGAGGGAGAGCGCCTCCCTATTTATACCCTTTCAAGTCACTATCCAAACATAAAACTGGGGCCCACATGTCTTCCCTAACAAGGTCGACTTCTCCCAGAGAGACTCCAAATACACATTACATGATGTTACATTGGGGACTTGTTGTAAAGGAAAGTTTCTTATGTCTAGGGTTTAAGAGGTCATCAACATATTGGGGTTGAAAGGTGGATGCATATAGTTCTACAAGTAAATATAAACAAGGTTCAGAGATTTGATTGGTTCACACCTTAGCCAAACAAAGGTTGATCCAAGCAACCCTTCATTCCTCTTCTTGCTCCTCTTACTCCAAAATACCTACAAAATGAATTATACCTTCCTCAAACCAATATGACCACATGTAAAGCAATGATAATCAAAGCAAGATGAAATATTAATCGGATATACATCAACATCTGATCATAAACAAAGATTCAATCACACATTGAACAATGATTTGGGAAGAAGAAGGACATCACATCTTTATTAATCATGAAATGAAGTACATGTATACCTTCTCTTCAAGTTGGGAACCTCATGAAACCTTGATCTAGTTCTACTGCTTCTCTTCTCCAAGGAACTCATCCTCAGAGTTATGCAACACAAGGAGAAGGCTTCTAGGGAAAAGGTGGGGGGAAATAAGAGTCCCAATTACTCCAGCATAACAATGCAAAGATTCAAGTCTCCTCTCATGCACCCTCTCCCTCTCTTATATAGTGTTCTAAAGAGTTAGGGGCAAGTATAGGAGCAGTTACAACTGACGGAATCAGTTGTATAACCACCCAAACTACCCAAAATTCGAGAAACATCTTTTTTGACATCTATAGGAAAAACACACAATTTTTAGTGACAACAGTCACATATATACGCGAGTTTCAATGTCAATAGTTGCGTATGCAAAAGGATACATGAGTTCCAATAATAATAATCATGTATGATATGCAGGTTTCAATGTAAATAGTCTCATTTTCAGGGAACATGCCAATATTATTTAGAACAAGTCACGTGCAACACACGGGTTTCCTTAAGGAAACTCATGTGTACATAAACAAAATCTCATTTTCATGGTACTTATATGTATTTTCAAACTTTGGTGTCTTCTGAAAATTTTTATCTCACTACAATAGATTTCCAACAATGTGGAGAAGAGCTCATACGAAGTTACAGAATTCCAGATATGGGTCCTCCAATATAAGTGTTTTTTCAGTGACTTTCATGAAGTGTCGTCATGGAAGTGTCAACATGCGCCGAAATCATGGGAAAGTGGTCACGGGAAGAGATGTGTCATTTTGAGCTATAAAAAATGCCCCCTAATGTATGAGGTTAGAGGGTAAGATGATAACCAAAATACATTATAAAGGAAACAACCAAGTATGGAGAGAGCATAGATTCCAAGATCAAAAGGCTCGAATAGAGGTACCTAAAAGAGATATAAATGTCAGACAAAATTGATCTCTAGAACATATAGTCCATATACAAATAATTTCCATAAGGATATAGGTGGATACAACATGAATATAATTGATGTAACTATCATGGTCACTCAATATTGAAAAACGCACCATATCAAATCTAAAGGATTCATGGGCGTAAATGAACAAGGTGGATCCATGCTCAACGATTGATCATAGCCACAAGAATAAGAGATGGATATATGTCTCAGCAAAATGTCCTATGAAGTGTGACAAAGTATTGCACAACTAGGGCAACAGAAAAAGATAATGATTCTACTTTTGGCCCAAGATCTTCAATCCAAACCACCCAAAAGGTATGAATCCTAACCATGCGAATAAAGGAGCTGAAGTCAAACATGGAGGAAACCATTTTATTATCAGTTAGTAATGAGAAACGTTAACAAACATGAGGGAAACCACCATTAAATAAAATGGTCCCCAAGGTACCCAATAGCGAGGGAAATAGCCACTGATAATTGCAATCCCGAAAGTACTATCATAAAACTCTTAATCTCATTCCCAGAGTAAGATGTGTTCCAGTCAATAAGAAGATATCCATTGGAAGGAAGGAATTAAGGCATCCTCCATCATCCAACATGAGGTAAGTCAAAGACTAATTGGATCTAGAATTGGTACAGAATTTCACAACAAGAACCATCGAAGACATAATGTAATGAACTGATACCAGGGAATGGTCGACACAAAAGGTTAAGGAAACTACATAATGGACAAAAAAATTTTAATACTTGAACAATGAGCACAAAAAAAAAGTGACTTAGGAATATTTTGACATGAAAGGACGAATGACACAATTATACAATGTAGGAGGCATTGATAGACTCCCCATATAATTAGAAAAAGAGCCAATTGGAGGAGTAAAAACTCTGAATTGGGATAAGGTCAAAAACTGAGACCCAACTACTGATAGATTCAAAAGTGGTGCTTTGTTCAAGGAGACAAGACTTGCTGCCATGATGTAAAATACATGTGAATGAACTTCCCCTTCCCTCTTTTGTGTAAAGGTTTAACAAGTCCAAGAAAGCCAACTTGGGACCTTCTTCATTTCTGGAAAGCTCAAAGAAGAAACAAAAGAATGCTTGATAAATCACTGAGTCTTGGAATTTATGAGCCCAAATTAGTGGATGCTCGATTGTGTTTTCATAGTTTTGAGAGTCTGAAAACTACAAAGAAGACTCCAGGGGGGTGCTTTTTCATAAATTTAGTATCCTAAGTCTGAAAAAGTGTAAAACAATACAGAGGAAAACTCTCTTAGCCCAGGTGAACTAAGGTATTCCCTTTTCGTAGTTAGTCGGAAAGGTCCAAAAAAGGAGTAAACTATCACCAGAACGATGCACCTTCAAAAGCAGCATGATATCCTGAGTTTAATGAGTGTCAAGGAAGGAAAGATCACTCAGAAATATCCATTTGATTATGAGAAATGGGGCTTAAAATAGTAAACTTGATGCTTTGTTCTATAGGCTTTAGCGAGCATGACAAAGACATAAAGTACGCTCGAAATATTTTTCATGTTTGGGTCCAGAGCATGGAAAAGTGAAAACTAAGCTCATACCAGGTTTTCTTTTTCTGTAAATTTAGTCCCTCGGGACAGGAAAAGCAATAAACCTATGCCTGAGAATACTCTTCTCAATTCCAAAGAGAAGAGAGTGCTCCTTTTTCCTAAGTAATCTACAAGGCTGGAAAAAGGGGTAAACTTATACCTATGTGGATGATTGTTCAATTTACCTTAACGAGTATGAACAAACAAGTTAACCCGGCAATATAGTCAAATTTAAGGAGTCAGACCAGGGCTTAAAGATAACTCCATATATTTCCCGTGAATTTTTAACGAGTCCGAAAAATTCAACTCGTGGCCTCCTTACTATTTTTAACGAGCTTGAAGGAGAGAAAAAAGAATGCTCTAAATGTGAGTAGACGACTGTCATAGGAAGGAGAAACTAGTTCCAAGCACAAGGGACAAACCTATACATAATGAAAGGAAAGAAATAAAGATAAGGACACTTGGGAAACGTCTCCTTAAGGTAAAAGGTTTCAAGTTTCAAAGGTAAAGTACTACAAGGCTAAGCGATGATGAGATTAGAGATGAGGGATTATGAAATGAGTTGAAAGAGTGGAAGAAGACATCAGGATCATAAGCGCGATCAAGGTACATGTAAATGCAGTTATAACTTGAACAACAAGGAGAGGCCAGTAAACAGTTGTGAATCCAACTAAAAATCCTATCTCCAAGAAAAAACAACATCAGAATCACATTCAGAAGAAAAGATCTGATGCAGGTCACTTTGGCAGAAACACATGTGACTTTTCTATCTTCTACAAAAGGTGTAGTCAAGAAATAATCAACGAAAGAGGAATCTATAGTGCCAAGTATTGAAGGTTGATAATCAATAATATCATCCTCAGAAGAAAATAAAAAATCAACAAGGGAGATAGAGTCTACAGGAACAAACTCAGTATCACAAGAGTTGAAAAATTCATAAGAAAAATCAAACTCATCAGTATCACTGACCTGTTGTTCGAAAGGAGAGTCCAAAGACTCAATAAGACCAACATAAAAAGACCTATCCATGGGAATATCAAGCTTACTAAGAAAATCAGCGTTATACTTAGTCACAAATGAACCAACGTCCAAAAGAAGGTCAAACTGTATAAAATACTCTAGGAACAATCCATCTGAAGGAAGGAGATCATCCGAGATAGGACACATGTTGAAAATTTCAAATGGATCGACGGAGTGGAGAGAAAGTTCCACAATATGTACAAGATGACTCAACTAGTCAACTGTTGGTACCAAGTCCCAAGAAGGTAAGCATGAAAATGGAGGTTGCTTCTCAAAAGTAATTAAATGCGAAGGACATGAGGCCACATAGCTCACCTGTGGAGGGGTAGTGTCTACATAAACATTGGGAATCAATAAAGGAAAGACATGGTCTCTAGTTGGGTCAGGAGACGGATCAAAAAAATCTAACTGCTCAATAGTGACAATTTCTTTGCCATGATTAAAGTAAATCACACAAAAGAACGTTCACACCACAGCTTGCATGGCAGAAACATAATCATGCCCTAGGAGCATATTGAAGTCCAAGGGGTCTGCTATCACCATGAATTCAACTAAGATAGTTTTCCTACCCAAAGTAACGGGTGTTTGAGCAAGAATTACCAAGGCTATACTAGTTCTTCTATAAAAATCCAGTAACTGACTAGCAGTCGACACAAGGCTAGTAGATCCCATGCCTCGCCATGCACGAGAAGACAAGATACTAACTGAGGCTCCTTCATCAACAATACAACAAGCAATCATGTATTTTTCAACTTTGACCTTTATTTGGAAAGGTGCATCAGAAGGAAGGAGCGGCTCAACCAGGATATCCCAATCAAAGGAAGAAATCTGAAAGCTTGGTACAGCTTGATCTAAAGTAAGTTCAATTCCCCCTTGTTCAGTATGTTCTGAACTGGTAGTCAAGAAAAATTGACTAGCAAACACTTCACTCTCCAAATAAAGAGTGGGATTCATCAATAATGAAATTGGTTCAACCGCTTCATGAAATTCACTCTCCAAAGGGAGAGTGGGATTGACCAAAGATTGCATTGGTTCAATCACATAAGGATCACTCTCTGAAAGAAGAGTGGGGTGAACCAAATACTGGGAAGGTTCGACCACTATATCAGCCAAGGATTGATTAGGTTGTTGAGAAACTACAGGTTTTTCAGGAGAAGGAAATCCTTGAGTCTTGCACCACACTCTTTGCACCTCTGTGATAGCAGGGCACCAGTGAGTAAGATGATCTCCCTCACATATCTTATGAGGGAAGTTAAGTTTTCACTTTGAAAAACCATTTTTCTCAACGATGTCAACATGAGTAGAAGTGGCTCATTGTTTTCTCTCAGCATGACCTACAGAAGCTGAGATTTTCCCCCCAGCATGACCACCAAAGGCTAGGTCACTGGGTCCAAGCTGACTAAGAGAGGCTGATTGTTGAAAAAATTTAGGATGTTCAAAAATAGGATGACCATGAAACTAAAATATCCATACCTTTGCGATGGAAGGGCATAGATAAGTAAGGTGGTCTCCCTCACAAATATTTCAAGGAAACTTGGGCTTGTGTTTTGAACAGTTAGTCTTTTCAACAGTTTCAACATGACTCGCAGTGGCTGACTGAATGGGTCCAACATGACCTATAGAGGTTGGAAAAGCAGGATCAACATGCTTTGCAGCAGTTGAGTGTGTGCCCCCAGCATGACCTTGAGAGGCTACGTGGATGGATCCAACATGACCTGCAGAGGTTGAATGGGGAGGTTCAACTTGACATATAGAGTTTGAACGGGAGTCCTCATCATGAACTACATAGGCTGAGTGACTAGATCCAATGTGACCTGGAATGGTTGGAAGGATCCCACTATCATGATCAGCAAAGGTTGGATGGTGAAGATACACTTGATTTGCAGAGGTTGAGTGCTTATATCCAACATGACCTGTACAAGTTGGATGGGTTCCCCTAGCATGAAATACATAGGATGGGTGAAGAGGTTCAACTGGAACTGCAGAGGATGAATGAGTGCCCTCTTTATTATGTGTCTTCTTTCTATTCCTCCTTTTACTTCTTTTAGACTTCCAATTACTAGTATCACTACTTTCACTGCATGAGGTAGAAGGACGAGGAGAAGCAGCTACATGTGAAGGGGAAGCAATGTTGTGATGCTCTTGATATAAGGAGCTTACTTGAGAAGTTTCAGGAGCATTCAAGATAGTTGGAGTGGAAAACAACCACACTGGTATCCCTAGGGTGAATCCAAGCAGATTCAAGGTGGCCATCAAAGGAACACCAACATTCCCTGTGAGGGGAATAGTACAAGGATTTCCCAGCATGTGGATCTCTTGGTTGGTGTTCAAAGGGGTGTGAGCCATAGTTTCAAATAAGCAGACAAAGTCTGATATTGATAGACAACCAACATTACAAATAACATACCACTAGAAAAATACCTAGGTATCAAGCAAGGCAAACAAATATGCCTTCCAAAGGAAAGTCTGGGATGATGAGGGCCCAGAAATAACTAGTGAAGGAAGGAGAGTAGTTACTTGGAGTCTTGTGAATATCCCTCCAAGTGCAAGTGTTGGAATCACCCAACCTCCCTCCCATATTGTCTTCTGAGGTTACCTTCCAAGTCTACCCTAGGTGCACTAGAAATATCCTTCCAACACCACTTGTGTAAGATCCTAGCAGACAAGATACTAAGGCTATCAATATCGCAGAGAAATTTCGGCAGAACAGTCATCAATCCAGTCAATGCACATAAGGAGGGTAGAAAATCCTAAAACCCAAATAGTACCAGGGACCACATAGGGTCGAGAGAAGGTACTGGATGAGTACCCAAACATGCACCAGCTTTGGTGTATGCTTTACTGAGAAGTGGAGGGGTATCTCCAATAGCTTAGTATCGCACGACCTCATGCTTGACTCCAGTGTGAGAGGAGAGTTTCAGTGTCTTTCCCAACGAAATTGGATTTCCTAATAGACATTCCACTATGTTTGAGTTTGAAATTTTGGGTAGTTACGATATAACTAATCCAAAACACTAGCCTAAACTAGTGTGTGTCATCCCAATAAACAAACAGGTACTAATAAACTTTAAATATTAAGCATTTATTTTAAAGGGTTGTTAATTGCTCAAAGGGGGTGGCGAAGGTGAAACCAATGGTGTTTTGACTCAAAATTGAAACAAAATGACTAAGCAAAGAGAAATGAAATGAAAAAAGCAAAAACCATCCTCTTTCTTTTTCAAATAGAAAACTTGAAAGCTACAAAAAAACAATTCCTTTTTATTTTTTCAATAATAAAGATATGTAATACATTAAATACAAAACCCTAATCTACATGCATACTAAACAACTATATGTTCTTTTTCTTTTTCTTCTATAAATGAAAAATAAAAACTACCTACAAACTAAAGTATGCAGATAACAAGAACAAAGCAAAAGGAACTCTGCTATACAACCACCAAACATTCTCTAGAATTCCCTAAAGTCAGTATAAACCCTACTTGGAAGGGAGGCTTGCATAAGAGACAAGTAAAATACTTTGGAAAGGTGGAGTTAACAAAGAAAAGAAGAAAGAAACAAACACCAATAAGCTTCTAAGTTCAGACAAAAATCACTAACAAAGGCTGACCATAAACATAAGCCAAAAGCAATGGCGAGCAAAGGGGGTGCGGGGATGAGCAAAGAGAAAACCCTAATGCTACAAAAATACTTGCAACCTATAAAAACAACACCCAAAATGGATGAAACTAACTCCCTAGAGTCAAGCACCTGCAGAGGACCCACAAAGACCTACCAAACAGCCCTCAAACAATAGAAAAACCACAAAAAAGAGAAAAAACACTATTCCAGGGGAACACGTGAGTTTCTCTACTGACAAGTCATGTATGATACATGGGTTGATAGTATAGCAGGTGGAGTGTACAAACCATACATGCAATTGTGGAGTCTGAAACGCGCAGATGGGTGGGAAAAAACCCAAAAAAAGTCAAAAGCTGCCTTAGGAAGGCAGGGGAGATGTTCTATCAAACTGAAAAGGTTTTTCTAAGTGCCAAGAAGGACCTGAAACCAATGCAAAATAATGGAATAAATACAAAGAAACCCCAAACATACAATGCTATCCCTATTGGAGTCGCCAGTTCTATTGTATAGGAAAGTTTCCTGTGGCTAGGGTTTAAGAGGCTATCAACATACTAGGGTTGAAAGGTGGATGCATATAGTTCTGCAAGTAAATATAAACAAGGTTTAGAGATTTGATTAGTTCATACCTTATCCAAACAAAGGTTGATCCAAGAAGCCCTTCAATATTCTTCCTTCTCCTATTGCTCCAAGATACCTACAAAACGAATTATACCTTCCTCAAACCAATATGACCACATGTAAATTAATGATAATCAAAGAAAGATAAATACTAATCTGATATACATCAACATCTTACCATAAATAAAGATTCAATCACACATTGAACAATTATTTGGGAAGAATAAGGACATCATGTCTTTATTAATCATGAAATGAAGTACAAGCATACCTTCTCTTCAAGTTGGGAACCTCATGAAATCTTGATCTGGTTCTGCTACTTCTCTTCTCCAAGGAACTCAGCCTCCAAGATATGCAACACAAGGAGAAATATTCTAGGGCAAAGGTGAGGGAAAATAAGAGTCCCAACTCCTCCAGCATAGCAATGCAAAGATTCAAGTCTCCTCTCATGCACTCTATCCCTCTCTTATATATTATTCTGAAGAGTTAGGGGTGAGAAGGGATCGGTTACAATTGAAGGAGTCAATTGCATAACCACCCAAACTACCCAAAATTCGAGAAACATCTTTTTTTGACATCTGCAAGAAAAACAAGCGAGTTTTAGTGACAACAGTCACATACATACGTGGGTTTCAATATCAATAGTCGCATATGCAAAAGGATACACGAGTTGCAGGAAAAATACTCACATATGATACATGGGTTTCAGTGTAAATAGTCGTGTTTTCAAGCAACACATGGATATTATTTAGAACAAGTCACATGCAACACGCGGGTTTCCTTAAGGTAACTCTGGTGTACATAAAAAAATATCATTTTGACGGTTTTCTAGGAATTTTCAGACTTTTTTGTCTTCTAGAAAATTTTAACTAACTCAAATACCTTTCCAACGGTGTAGAGAAGAGGTCAAACGAAGTTACAAAAATCTGGATATGCGTCCTCCAATATAAGTATTTTTTCAGTGACTTTCATGAAGTGCCAACATGCGTTGAAATCATGGGAAATTGGTCATAGGAAGACATGTGTCATTTTGAGCTATAACATGACTATTTCTTCAACTTACAACAAAGTTTGTACCTCAAGGTCTAGACACAATTATGACATCCCGCAAGGGGGTAAACACGTCCACAATGGGGGTACAACAACATACAATGATAATATACATCAGAATGTTTTCTGAAGTTACAAATACATCAACACTCCCTCTTAAATAGGAAGGTATTCTCTCTCTTTACAGTCATCAACACATCTGGTCAAGTATTCATCGTATATTCATCATCACATACTCATAGATTCATCATCATAGTTGTGTCCATAATCCTCTTATTATTGATCATCAATCGGTGCTATCTATCATCAAAATTTTCTACAGAGCCATCCCTCTCTCGACTGGGTGTAATCCTAGTCCAGTTCTTCATCACATATTAAGAAATCCATCTCATTGGAATGGTTCAGGACCTTCTTTACATTTCCATGGCAATAACCTGTGTCTCCTACCTTCATCTCGTCATATCCAAATAATATATTTTATTCTGTACAAAACAAAACAAAGAACAAACTTTAGATGCATACCACCTGCATTCTTTCACCATAGTAGTAAGCCAAGATAATTTTCTCATCATTAAGACAGCCTGTAACTTGTACAATGTCATAATTTCCTAGGAGCACACTCATTGCATTACGTCTCTACATGGTCAACCTGCATTCTATCAATAGAATTGCATAGGTGCACCTCTCGTGCTTCATGACCTTATCGTCTCAACATGGGAACACATATTTATAGGTATATATGCAAGGATGGATTACGACCAAACAACCTACTACATTAGGACCTTTTACGTTCATTGGTTAACCTTAAGGACTTATTACATCTGAAAAAGTTGCGTCCACAATATTTTACGTTCAGATACGCTTCTAGGTGTATTACATCCAAGTAACATGCGTACCACGCCATGTCTCATTTTACACTCGGACAACCCACATGACTTATTACATTCAAGTAACCTGCGCACCACTCTTACACTCAAATAACCTGCCACGGAATGAATTATGTCCAAGGATAAACTACGAGCTTTGTCAGGACTGATTACATTTGAGGACAACCTACATAACTAATGACGTCTGAGCATCCTAATTCACTAGGATTTTTCCCACTCGGACAACCTGTCTCATTTCCCATGTGAGATATCATGCATCAACTATTTCTATCATAGAACACATCAGGATTGATTACATCCATGGATGACCTATGAGCTTCACCAGGACTTATCTGAAGATAACGTACAGGACTGATTACATCTAAGCAACTTATGAACTTCACCAGTATCTTACAATCAAACAACCTATCTCTCTAGATATGCTAGAATACATCACTCCCTCTTTAGAGGAGTCTCAATCTGGATCACACCAAGTCTTTCTCTAAAGTACTCAAAATTCACTCTCTCGAGAGGCTTGGTCAACACATCATCTATTTGCTCTTCTTTTTCCATGTATTAGAGCTTCACTTCTCCTCTCTTAACCATATCCTTGATATAGTGGAACTTGATCTCGATGTGCTTCAACTTGTCATGGAACACTGGGTTTTCCGACAGCTTCATGCAAATCTAATTATCGCGGAAGATACAAGTCACATCCAACTAGAAATCAAATAATTAAGACAATAGCTTTTGCAACCACACTGCCTCGCAACTAGCAGAGCAAGAAGCAACATTCTCTACCTCGGTTGTACTCAGTGCCACACATGATAGCTTCTTGTTGAACCAAGAGATCATGTAAGATCCCAAAATGAAGCAGCAACCTGAGGTGCTCTTTCTATCAATGGCACTACCTTCCCAGAAAAAATAAACATAACCATGTAGGTTAATATTTTGATTCACATCATATTTGAGCCCATAATCTACTGTACCTTTTAGGTACCTCAGAACATTCTTTGCAGCTATAAAGTGAACATGTCTCAGATCCTTCAGGAAATTGCTCAGGGTTTTCATCGTAGAGCATATGTCTAGTCTTGTATTCGTCGGATACATCAATGATCCAATCATCTGATGATACATCATGGAATCAACTGACTCATATGAAGCATCACTCAGAAGCTTCAAGTTAGATGCCATAGGTGTGGCTATCTCCTTGTAATCCAACATTTCAAATCTCTTCAAAATATCCACTGCATACTTCCCTTACCCAAGGAATATTCCATATGCACTCTGCCACATGTCCATGCCTAATAAGTAGTGCATCATACTTACGTATTTAATCTAGAACTCTGTAGCAAGTCTCCTCCTTGCATCTGTAATGAGTTCCTCTTCACCTGTCAGAAACAAGTCATCGGCATATAGGAGGAGTATCACATGTATTATGTCTTCCACCTTGAAGTAGACGCTGGAATCCTCTTTACTCTTGGTAAATCCAAATATCATTAGGAATCTATCCATCCTATCGTACCATGTCCTTAGTGCTTGTCTTAATCCATACAAGGCCTTCTCCAATTTGCACACATGGGTCATCTTATCTCAAATCCCAGTGGTTGTTTCGTGTACACTTCCTCCTTGACTACACCATTCAAGAAGGATTTCTTGATATCCAACTGGTGTATTCTCCATTTCATAATTGATGCCAAAGAAAGTATGGTCCTAATGGAAGTGTACCTCTCCATGGGTGCAAATGTATCTTCATAGTTTATGCCTTCTTTCTGTGAGAATCCTCGTGCTGTGAACCTTGCCTTGTATTTCTTGATGCTCCCATCTGCAACATGATTGATGTTGTAGATCCACTTTAAAGTCGCAAAATACTCTTATTTGGTCTTGGAACTATCTCCCAGACATCATTCTTCATGATCAAATTATATTCCTCGATCATAGCATCCTTCCATTCTTTATTTTCTACATCCTCTTCACATGCGGAAGGTTCTCTTTCAATGATGTCACATAATAGGAAAACATAGCTATTGTAGGCCTTTTCCCTCTTTCTTTCTCTATGTATTCCCTCTAGAGCTTCATACCTTTCATATTCTCATATGAACTCCCATGCCCATGTTGGTTTCCTCTTGTAGGAGTCATTCTCAAGGAATGTCTCTACCGGCTCTTGTGGTTCTGTCATGTTGTGATATTTTGGGTCTTCTGGATTGCTTTTCCAATTTCGATTTCTCGGACTCTCGTCTCTTCAGGTTCCTCAAATTCCTCGATAGGATTCCTCCTATATATGAAGTATTTCGATTCTTCATTAAAGGTTACATCTCTACTGATGTCAATCTTCTTAAATCCTTGGAAGTATATTCGATAGACCTTTGATGTATCATTGTATTCTATGAATATACCCTTCCTCCAAAAGAGATCGAGATTGGTCCTTTTCTCCTTTGGGATATGTATGTACACCTAGAAACCAAATATTGTTAGATGAATGACTTCTAGTTTCTCTCCTGAGAAGGCCTCTTTAGGAATATTGTTGTCAAGTATTATATGAGGAGTACAGTTCTGTACATACATAGTTGTTCTTGCTACCTCTGCCCAAAGGTGCATAGTAAGATCCTGGTCATGCAGCATTACCCTTGTTGCTTCCATGATGGTTTTGTTCTTTCTTTGTGCAACCACATTCTACTAAGTATTGTATGCAGTGATCAACACTCTCTTAATACCATACTCTCTGTAGAGTTCCTTGTCTAATGTGAATTCTCTGCCATTGTCTCACCATAGAACCTTGATCTTCTTATCAGTCTAGCTCTCGACCAAGGCTTTATATTCCTTGAACTTACTGAAAACTTGAATTTTCCCTTTCAATAAATATATCCAAGTATTATGTGAGAAATCATATATAAAGGAAAAATAGTACACATACCCGCTTAATGAGATAGAAGACATGGGTACACATACATCCAAGTGTATTATTTACAGTATTCCTTTAGCCTTGCTCTCACTGCTGGAAAATGTCTTCTTAAAATTCTTTCCTTGTTCACATCCTTTGGAAATTCCTTCATTATTTTCCTAGATCTCTAGAAATCCTGAGACTTCTTTGCTTGCCATCGGTAGTGCTCTATAATGCACATGTGCAAGCCTTTTGTGCCATAGTTCACTTGTTTCAATTGAATCATGAACCAGCGCTTATTCAGGCTGTCCCTTTAGCTTGTACAAACCTCCATATTCTTCTCCAATCACTATTGCATCCTCTATTGTATTTCCTCTGGGCCACATCATAACTTGGCTATCGACAAAAGAAACCTTAATTCCCTTTGCATCTAGTGCAGAGATGGAGAGAAGATTCTTCTTCAATCCTGGAACATATAGAACATCCTGTATATTTAAATATTTCCTGGATTCAAGTTTGTATGAAGCTTCTCCACTCCCTTTTATGGGGTATTGGTAATCATCCCCAAGTTTCACCTTGTGAGGTGACTCATGGTTAGACATATTGACAAATGATCCCTTGTATCCCATCATGTGTTTAGAATCTCCACTATGCACAAGCCAATCATTACTTCTATGTGAGATAGTGCCAATAAGTGTTGATATTATCACATACTCTTCATCTGGATCATCCTTCTCCCATATGAGTATTTTGTTTGTTGGTTCATCATATTCTGCAATATGAGCATGGTGTCTCCTTTTCTGATGGGACAATCTCTTGCAAAATGTCCCTTTTCATCACAAGTGTAGCATTAAACATTTGAAGTATATCTCTTGGTATTCTTCAGTTTCTTGTCCTTCTTCTTGTTGTGATGAAAGTTCTCCTTCTGCTCCTTCTTCTTGAAGTTCTTCCTGGTGTGAAATATGATATCTTTATCTTCACTTTCTCCCATCTTCTCTTCTCTTGGCATGAGTTGAGCTTCTTATTGTGCATATTCTTCTAAGATTCCGATGAAAGAGATTAGTCTCCTTCTTGCACAAATTCCTTGAATGAATGATTCCCATTATCTAGGGAGACCATTCAAGGTAGTCATTACAGTTTCTCCTTCTTCAACTACTTCAAGTTGTTCTTTGACTTGAGAAACCCTTTTGGACAGTATAGTCTTGGAGTTATGTATCTTCACTTTCTCCAACGGGTTCCTCAAATTCATCTTTGAGTTGATGTTCTTTCCTTCGAAATTTTGTGTCAAAGCATCATATACTTCCTTTAGTGTCTTGAATGAAGATAGATGGGGGATGAGGTGATCCATAATAGAATCTGAAATGATTCTCTTAGCCTTATCCATGCTTCTCTTAGGAACATCCTTATCCTCATCTCCCTCTAGTTCTATAACTTCTCCAATGATGAACTGATCCAAGTCATTTTCTTCAAGGATCAGAGAGATTTTGTACTTCCATGCTCAGAACTTATCATCCCCTCCAAGATTTTCCTTGACTTGAGTATGGTGCGTCATATTTTCAAATGAGAACCTCAAATGGAAATATAAAATATTTATCTCTTGCCGATTTGAGGTGTCTGACTTGGTTCTAGATATGGTTGACCTAGTGTTTGTCAAAGAAACCCTAATTTTCCAAAATTGGAGCTTGGGATTTCTATTTGGATAGAAATATTTTCCTCCTTGAGTAAATTTTCTCAGCTAGGTCACTTTCTGAAATTGAGGTGGGAAGCCTCCAAAACTTGATGCCTTAGTTCCTCCAGTCACTAGTGACTATTAGGATTATTAATCCTCCCTTGTCCAAATTTGGTCATATGTCTAAATCGGGAGTCATGTCTAAATCGGGAGTCCATCCAGTCTATTTATAGTCATTAGCTCCATTGGTTAAACTTAACCTAATTGGGGCATATGTTTCAGTTACCAAAGTGTGGGGAACACTAATTGAGGCTCACTGCCACTTATTGCACTTGATTGCATAAGTTTAGGAGTCTCCTAGATCAATCCCTACAATTTAGGAAGCAACTGGGAGTGCCGAAACCAACCAAGGTCAATTAACTTCAGTTGATGACTAGTCAAGCCAAGTTAGGAGTCAGTTACATTCAGTTCTAGCTCTCTACATTCAGTTAAATAATGGTTTAATTAATTGCACACATGTGGGGCATTTTTCTCACCTACCACAGTCAGTTAACCATTATTTAATACTAAATGTAACAGTTGGTTGTGTTTTAGAACTCCGGTTATGATTTAGACAAGGACAGTTAACTACTGGGTCCTTAACTTCAGTTGATGACTAGTCAAGACAAGTTAGGAGTCAGTTACATTCAGTTAAATAATGGTTTAATTAATTGCACACATGTGGGGCGCTTTTCTCACCTACCACAGTCAGTTAACCATTATTTAATACTAAATGTAACAGTTAGTTGTGTTTTAGAACTCCAATTGTGATTTAGACAAGTCTTGGTTACCTACAGTCAAGTAGAGTCATCAATTCGAACTTCCTCATGTGCATTCGAATTGCTTGTGGCTATTAAAGCCATTTTACATCATTGTAATTATTATCTGGATTACTTTTTTTATTAATGAAAGCATTCACAGCTACAAGCCTTTTGCACTGTTTCATTCTTCAATGGCTGAGTAAATTGTGAGATATTCTTTGTGAGTTGTGTGTTTGTCTACAGATCTATATGCTCAAATTTAACATGGTATCAAAGCCTCGACAGACAAGGCACTTCTCCTCCTCAGATCTCCTACTGGATCATTTTTTTGTTTTGCAGGGACAACTTCGAAATGATTTCATCTCTGATGAGACAAGGTCTAAAGGAACTCTGGACAAGATTGGATAGAACCTTTGGAATTGATAGCAGATGGAACACATCCAGCACCATAAGCATCCTTGATCCAAAAATATCGGCCTCCACTCTCTCTGATGAAGTTGTTCAAGATAAAGAAGAAGCAGAAGCTTCTACAGAGTCAATTCGAATTGAAGACAATCTCTATGCAGTGACTCCTTCTCCTGATGCTCCGGAAGTTCATGAGATCTCTGATATATCATCTTCTCATATTTCTGAAACAGAAGAAGACATTCGAATCTCTGATATTGAAGAAAAATTCTGCTGCACTTCCATGCAAACATTCACCGGTGATTTTC
>LPNX010388691.1:141064-161064 GCA_001517045.1 Pseudotsuga menziesii
ACCTACGGTCAAGTAGAGTCATCAATTCAAAATTCCTCATGTGGATTCGAATTGCTTGTGGCTATTAAAGCCATTTTACATCATTGTAATTATTATCTGGATTACTTTTTTGATTAATCAAAGCATTCACAGCTGCAAGCCTTTTGCACTGTTTCATTCTTCAATGGCTGAGTAAATTGTGAGATCTTCTTTGTGAGTTGTGTGTTTGTCTACAGATCTATATGCTCAAATTTAACAGTGACAGGGTCAAAACGAAACCTCTCCAATTCTGAAACTTCTTCCACTAAAATATGCACCCTATTGAGGTGAGTTATACTATCCCTCTTTTCTTGATAGTCTATGGAGAGAACACCTTGAACTAGGAATCCCTAGTTTCCGTAGCTGTACAATGTCTTCTTTTAGAGAGGCTCTGAGACCATGTTAGTTTTTATTTAGATCTAATTAGATTATCAAGAATCTTATCTGAAATAATAACAAGTACAGCAATATACATAAGATATAAAAAATACACGAGACACAAATATTTTCATCGAGGAAACCATAAAGGTGAAAAACCCACAAACTTCCTCAGAATAGCTATCTCTCATCCTCTATCTTTATCTCTCTCTCTCTCTCTCAAGCAAACTTGAGAGTGTGAGGTGTGTATAAATGAGGGAGAGCGCCTCCATATTATACCCTTTTAAGTCACTGACTAGGAATAATATTGGGGCCCACATGTCCTCCCTAATAGGACCGACTTCTCCTAAAGAGACTCCAAAAACACATTACATGGTGTTACACTGGGGACTATTTCCCTGACTTATAATGGAGGTTGTACCTCAATGTATATACACAATTAAGACATCCTGTAGGGGGGTAAACACATCCCCAATGTGGGTACAACAGCATACAATGCTAATTAACATCAGAATATCTTTTGAAGTTACAAATACATCAACACTCATGACTTTTTATCATTGTGGGGGGTGTTTTTATCAATGCCCAATGAATCTACAAGTTCATGAGGTAGTTTTCTGAATATGCTTGGGGAATTTTTCTCACTACTTGGAAGAATTTAAATATGCATGGGGAATTTTGACCAATGTTGGGTGTTTTTCTCAGTAGCTGTATGAATTTGCATATGCGTGGGAATTTTTATCACTAACTAGAGGGATTTAAATGTTCCTGGGGATTTTTTTACAACAAAATTTTAGAGGTAGGTGGGAAGCCAAAAAAATTCCTTTTTGAAGACACATCACTATCACATGACATCGATAGGTGTTTTTTACTCTCCATGCATATTTCCTTCTAATTCAAAATATAATCAACTAAAAATGAGTCTTCAAAGATTCATGTAAGGGGATCAGGGCAGGAAAAAGGACATATAGTTGATTTCTTTGGACCTTTGCACTTTATCAAGATAATATGGAAGGCTTGTACCAATTGTTATCCACACACAAGGTACTGTGCTACATGAAAAATACGTCATTGGAACCATGATCAGGAATGTGCCCTAGTTGTGCACTAGATACATAATGTTATACATAGGACCCCCTTATAAGATATCCTCGAGTTAAGTGTTGACATAATATTCTCTTGTAAGATATATGGATGGACCTTCAATGGTTTATTAGTTTTCCCTCAGTGATGTTAAAACCTATGAAAACTTTGAGTCTTATTTAAGTTTTTCAAAGTGAGATTTTGGAAAATTAAGGAGACTTAAAAATATCGTAGTTTTATGTCATGGTGTCCTATCAAAACTATTTTGGAGTTGGAAAGTACAACTTCTAAAACTATATAGGTGAGACACTACTTAGCAAGCAAAGATGGGGATCATCAAGTTTTGGTAGGGAAAGATCATTATTAAGAATCAACATATACTAAAATCCCAAATAGGCATTCCTACTCACTAAACTTGCTTTTAAATATGAAATTCCCCAACTAAAATATATCACTAATATGATCATTATAATTCCATGAAAGTATTTAGGATGAGTTAGTTCATTTCTAGATGCTAAAAATTGCCAAATTATTTGGTGATAAATATTTGAGGGTGCAGCGAGCCAACCTTTTGGATAAATGAATTGAATCGACCTAACCAAATTTTGGTGAAAAAAGTTGTTGTGACATGAGCATCATTTGTCACATGTTAAAAAAACTATGTTAAACAAAGGTACACATTTTTTGCTCAACACATCTACTTAGAGCTAATGAAACAATTGATATCAACATGGCATCCTGAGGTACTAATAACCATCTCAAGTTACTAATAACCGCTTCAAATAGTTGCAATATAAATGGTTCCTTCCTCTCTCATAATGATGCTAGTTCCATAATCTATTAAAGTATAAAGGTTATAAGAAAAAGTGTATATATTCCAATCAACATTATGTAACATACTTAGACATCATTGCTTTCAACACTAAACATTTTACCACTAATAGCAACTCAGGTTATAAGAAAAAGTGTATAACTTCCAATCAACATTATCTAACATAGTTAGGCATCATTTATTTAAAACACTAAACATTTTACCACTGAAAGAAATCATGAAAATATCCTTAGTAACAATAGACCATCAACAAAATCCTCACCAAAATCATTTAATAGTCTGCAATCCATCGACCAACAAGGACAAATGTTTCCAAAATAGTATCCTAAGCAAGGATTTTTACATCGATAACCAAAATAATTCCTATAGAAATGAAAAAAAAACAACAACCTTGTGACATTGTGTTCTCAAACTATCCCCACAAATTTTCCAAAAATTCATAAACTCACTAGCTCCACATTGAGCATACAACACTTTTGGATGATGAAACTATCATCTCCAATGGAATACCCATCACCTAGATAAAATACCTACCTTCTTAACTCCATCAACCTCAAATGCTAATGTCATTGAAATTAAAGACAACATATTTCTTGTAAGGATTTCCCACTCTATGCATCCATCACAAACCCTTCCCATGCTTGGGCTCCCTTCTACCACAAACCCACTGTCTTACACAAGAACACTACATATACATTAATTCCTTTGTTAAAATCATGAACTATTAACCAACCTTACATCATATTAACCTTGGGAATTCTATCAAGAAACCCCTTCTTACCCCATTGTAGGAATTCCTTAGTTACATTGTCACTGAATCTAGTTGGCTAGCTACACCTCCATGGGTATAGTATTTTTTGGGAACTCTAGACCCCTTTAATATTTGTTTGGAATTGTAACGTTGCCAAAGAATTTCATACTTGGGTTTTTTTAGGTATCCTATTATTTTTATTTTTCCTTTACATTAGAAATGTGTTGTGCTTGGGGACAAATGGATTATTCAATAGACATACCACTTCTCATGAGAAAAACACTTCGCTTAGTTTGGAATTTTTTAGTTAGATTAGATTAGGCTATCTAATTTTCTATCTAGATAGACATTTTTAGAAAATATGGTAGTATTCAAGTCAGCACTAGTATGGCTAACAATGATGTAAACATCACTGATGGAGTTTGCTCTAAATAAGGAACCCATTTCCTGCAAATGGATTTAAATTGTACAAGAAAAAATACAAAGTGGCTAGTTCACTAGATGAAAACATGAAGAGGCTAGTTCCAAAGGATTTTGCATAGAAAAAATGAGTTTACAATGAGAAGACCCTTGTCACTACAGCAAAGCTGGTCACAATTAGATTGGATGCATGCAACCATTAAAAGGAGTATTTGTTCCATTTACATGTTTGGATGCATAGACAACCTATTCATTTCATCACTAATAAGGAAGTCATATTTTTTTATTTCCATGGCTATTATAAAATCATCAATATTTTTACTCAACACACTCATGCCCTTACACAGTCGGTTGTACAACTCAATCAAGGAACTGATGTAATATTACATTGAGTTTCCAATACACAATCTATCCAATTAAGTAGAAATTGACTTGTGGCATAGCATGTCTTCTCAATATCTATGATGTGATACTTGGATAACTAATCTTGTAGGAATTCCATGGCATATAAAATACCAAACACCAAAGCATGACATCAATATCAAAGGTAGGTCATTCCAATTACCTAAGATAAACATTAAACAATTTTTTATTTTTTATTTTTAGATAATTTGTTGCCATACACTCATTATACAACCATAAAAAAATCCATTTGTTCATTTTTTTATGCTTTTAGATGAGAGGTTTGACCTACACAACTGCTTTGGTCCAAGTCCCTTGGACAATCATAAATTTACTTATCATCTTCCACTTGGGAGGCCTATTAATTTTGTACCTATCACCTAATATAATATCCATCACATATGGTTGGTTAGACCACACTCTGAGAACAAGGATGAAAACTAACAATGACAATCCCACTGTGGAAAGAAGATTAAAAAGAAAAAGAAAAATGAAACATATACCACTGTGTGATTTTCATATGACCATCTATTGAATACAACCATGTCATTTCAAGATTCTAGAAGGACCTAAAGAAAGGAGTATCGTTCCAATATCACCTATGGAAGACAACGCATATCAAGAGGAGGACACTTTGTAGGAGCATAGTTATTTAAGGAAACATTCTCATTATAGATTATATGTCTATCTCAAAACTATGTATTCATATTGCATTCATAGTGCAAGGAAAAAATTCCCAAGTTCTGCATATATCATAGTTGAGCAAGTACTCAAGATGGCACAAAGAAACATTGATTTAAAACAAAAAGATCAGAAGCTAATAAATCATGCCATAAAAATCACATTTCATATCTGTGTTTGTTTGGTTGTAATGTTGATGTCAGTATCATAAACAAGGTCACCCTCACAACATATAAGAAAATAATTTTGGTCATAGTTAAGGACTATCCATGTCCTCCTGCAGCAGAGAACATACCTTTACGCAGTTATGGGTGTGAATTTGGACAAGAGTAGAAATATGAATTTTTGGGAACTTTTCCTCAAAATATATGGTGTAGCAAGATCTAAATGGAAAATATTGGTTAGATTGGAAGATATATTTGCGCATAAAATGTATTTCTTGGTTTATTTGGGCATGCCTATGGTAAAACAGTATATCACAATGTCAAATTGATCAAATATTACTATCACAAAGTGGAGGATGGACTCAGTGGGATTTGAATTTTGCAATGACATTCTCACAATTATTAATGAACATCTCATTTCCTCTTATAGCACTGGTGAGTCTACAGTTTTATAAAACGAGACTAAGGCGGATTATTATTGGTAATTTGCAAAGTTTAAGACTGAAAATGAAGGGAAATAGACTACATATCAATATCTCAAATATTATTAGGCTTCTTCAAACACAACAACTACATATCTCGCAACTACCATTCAATCAGTCTTGGGTTTCAATTGAACTTCTCAGTTTTGTACTATGAAATTTTGAACTTGCCTGAGAGGGAGTTCCACTTGGATAAACAATAATTTGATGAATCAATTACAGAGCATGCACTCTCAATGAAAAATCATACAAGGACAACACAATAATCATGGAATTACTGAGAGACAATCTTACTCTCTGGACTTCATATTTAGAAGAAGAAGGGATGGATACGAGTGTTCATGATCCAAGTATTAAGTAGAACATCTTCACAAATTCCAAGATCCCTAACGCAAGTGTTATGATGGTTGATTTCAAATATATCCAAGTGTGAATCACACATTCACAATCAATTCCAACAAGTGACAAGTCGAGCATATCATGGCATGAAGAACACACTCATTACTTCAAGTAAAAGAGAAAGTCCAAAACATGTTATTGGTTGCACACATAATTGGTAAGTTTGCAATGCAACAGTTAGTCCATACTAAATATCTTTTCTTGATAATTTGGAGGCTATAAAAAATATCTCAAGTACTCAAAATTATGAGCACTTGAATCAAACACGCCTAAGAAAAGAAACTCATAAGGGAGGCATGTTCATAAAGTCAACCCTTGTTTTCATCTTTTGAAATTTGAAATCTAGAGGAGGAAGAATAAAATATTGTGATAGAATATAGAAAGGATCAGGGTGAAAAGAAAGGACAAAGTAAGTTAAAGGAAGAAATTAATGAAGGGTATATTAGAGGAAAGGTAGAAAATCCAAAAACTTCAAACTCTCTAATAAAGAGAAAATCAGTGATCCAAAATGTGGAAATTGGAAAATATTAGAACTCTAGTGTCCCAAAGGATACCTATTTAAAAAAACAGGAATACACCAATCCAAAATATGGGAAATTAATGGAGAATAGAAAAAGGAAAATCCCTAGCCTTTTCAATGACCAATGCAAGGAAGAATTTTTCCTCTGCTACAATAGTAAATGGATACATATGATTGTAAGAATACCATAGTAAAGGTGAAAAGATAGATAAAAAAATGCAAACAGCCTCTAATGAGGAGGTGGTTTCAGGTCAGCTAGATGCAATAAGAGGCTTGTGTGGGGATCAGAAATAACCAAAGGCACAATCCTTCCTAGAAAAATATGCAATCAATGAGAATAACCTTTTCAAATATAACGTATTTGGTGCATAAATCCAAAAACAAGAGCCTTGAAAAAGGTTGCAAGTAGAAATTTGGAGAGAAAACAAGTTTGGCCTGGCCTATCTTGGGATAGCATTCTTTTTGTCTCAAAAATTTAGTGTTTCTTTTATAATAACTAATGATTATGGTATTCTAAACTATATGGAGAAACAAGGATTTTGGTCAAATCTCTCTAAAGAAAAGAAAAAATATCCATCAGTTCCTTGTAATGTTGGGGGTGACCTAAACTCTATTATGGGGTTTCAGGAAATGAAATAAAACAATTATATGTATCCAGAAAATGGGCACCTAATTTACTCCATTCATATCAATAGACTAATAGGCATAGAACCTTAAGAAGTATTCTTCACATGGAAAAAAATAAGACTGCGAAATACCTACATAACAAAAATACTAGACAACCTACTGATAAAGGAATACTATAATGTACACCATAAGAGGTGTCAAATATAGTCTGGTTCTAGAGCACGAGCATAGAAGGTAGTAGCTAGAGCATAGGAAAAGACTAATCCAACAACAACAACAGAGCTAGTTTACCTTGTTGAAGCACATGTTTAACCTATTGATACAACTGTTTACCTTTTACTACCAACAATAGCACATGTTGAATTGCTACCACTAGTTTAATTAGCTTACCCACTACCAGCTACAACAGATGTAGAGTCAGAAGTTGAAGCAAGTAACTAAGTTTTTTACTAAGCACCAGTAGCAAAGACAACAACATGAGAATAAGCATATATATATATATAAAAGAAAGGGTAGCAAATCTAGTAGCATATCCATAAGAAAACTTTGTACCAATTTAAGATTCTCTAGCCAAAGATCCAAATCCAAAGGAAACACATAAATATTCAACACCATTAGCAGCATATATAATTACAGCACTAGAAATAGCATAGTATGTTGTATAACTTGATCCAATATTCAAAGAAGAAACACTGCACTTGTTTCAGCACCAGTAAAAGTAGCATTATAAGCATCAGTAGCAAAGACATGGATGTAGGAGCAACGATATACCTATAAGCATGTATACCAACAACAAATCTAGTTGTTTCATAAGCAAGAGTAGAAGTATATCATGCTGATTAAGTTGGTCCAGTAGTTCCAAGTCCACTACCAACATCATTAGCACTACCAGTTGTAGAAGAACTAGTTTAAGCAACAGAGTAAGAACCACTATTAGATCCATAGCTAAGGTGTTATAAGAATAAGCATAAGCACTAGCAGTATACCTAGGATAATATCTAGCAGCAAAGCTAGTAGAATTATATTTTATTATAGATAAAGAACCGCTATCAATATCAAATACATAAGTATAGACAATAGCATAGCCAAGGGCAGCTTCAAGCCTATGCGGTGGTGAATAACCAAAAGATAGGTAGTTGGAGCAAAGAAAGAATCAAAGGAAGCATCAAAGTAAGCATTAGTAGCCACATTAGTGGACTCAATAGAACCAACAGTAGCAGATCCAAAAGAATATAAGGATCCATAGAAAGCAACGACACTAGTAACATAAGCAAGACCAATAGAAGTAATAGCAGTAACAAAGTAAGCATAAGTATATTCGATTGATCGATACCCAATAGTATCAGTAGTTGATATAGTTGATCTAGTTTTTACCCATAAGCAAGGACACAAGTTTGGACATAATCTAGGACAGGTGCATCAGTGGATTATGTTAAATCAATCGATTATGTCAATGTTTAATATTGTGATCCTGATCCAGAACCAATACTAGTAGAAGTAGTACCTTAAGAAAATGTATCTTAAGAACCTGTTAGATAGAAAGAACAAGACGCGCTAGTAGAAAATGCATCATATCCAAATCCAGTAACACCAGTAGCATAGACATCATAGGAGGTATAGATGCCACCATTGGTAGCCAAGTAAGCAAGGGTTGCAGCGTATATTCCATCTTAGGAACTAGAATAAGATTCACCAATAGCAGTAGATTAAGCAGTTGGTTTAGTAGATCCAGTTGTTTTATTCGCTTTTTACAGAGTGTAGTTGTTCAAGAGGAATGAAATACGTAACATGGGTTTATTGATACATTGATCGAAACATTGATTTTTCAATAATAATTTTGAGTGCATCAAATAATATAATTCTATTTAAAATACTATTTAAAATTCTTTCCCATATACTTTTAAGAGTGGAAGTTTGTAGATATTCCTGACTGAAAGGAGAACTTTAGATACTCCACATTTACCACTAAATTGATCTACATATATGGGTGAAGTCTCAATCTAAAAGCATTCTCATTTACCTACTCTATAATGTAAAAAGGTATATATTTAGGGGATTTAGTTTATTAGATGATCCTGGTAGGAGTTCTTGGTGGAAGCAAAGCCACACCTTGTCTCCAATGCAGAATCTATGGTCTTATCTATGTTGGTCATGTCTGGTTTTATACTTGCGTTGGCTTTTATCAAGTTGTTCATGCGCTTTAAAGTGTATTTGTAGGATCTTTTCTATGAACCTGCTCACCTTCCTCACTTCCCCTTGCACCTTTGCTTCTAACTTTTATTCCCATACATAATGTCAAAGGGTGAGGGAGGTCATAACCGAATAATTTTTAAAAGGTAAATCTCTTTTTTTAATAAATTTGTGCCTGATAATAAGAGTTTTAAATGTACACAAGTTTCCCATCCCATTTTTCATATGCTTTCTATTATATCCTCTTATTATTAGGAATTGTGCCCATTTATAGTTAACAACTTATGTATGCTCATCTGTAGTTTGGCAATGAAAACAGTGGAGTACCTCATCTTGGTATCCATCCTTTCCAAAAGTGTTGTCCAAAATGTTCCCAATAACCTGTTGTCACGATCAGATATAATGGATCTCGACAGTAAAAAATGTAACCAAACATGAGTAAAGAACAACTCGATTGATTCATGCTCGATGGTAGTATTCTTGAAAGGAATGAGCACATGCATCTCTCACTGAATCAATCCATTTTAGTTGGTTGTGACATATTTCACAAAACCTTCTCATTTGGAAGTGAATCACGCTCAACTAAAGGGAGAGGCTTTTTGCTTGGAGAACAAACTCATTTTTATGGGTTCGATTCCACTCAAGGAAAAAAAATGGATTTTATTCTAATTGAAAAATGCCATTTAAGGACTCGCATCTATAAGTTTACCTTGTCCATTTGAGGAGGAGGTAACTCCTTTAGCCAAGAGGAAGGAGAATATAAGTTACTCATATCAACCTGAGAAGACATACATTGGAGCCACATAAAATAAAGCTAGCCCAAGAGGCCTTCACAATGATACTACCCATTGACCTTTCAAATGAGGAGGTGTTACAAGTTGTGACCCACCATGAGATCTCAAAATTAATGCATTGATAATATATGATATTGCATTTAGACGTGTTATCTACATTAAAATTGGACTTGCATTTAGATGTTAAACTTGTCCATTTAAATGCATAATATATGCAATCCAATCTATGCAATCTTAATCTTAAAATGAAGAAGTTGATCAAGCCAATAGACCAAATAGAGGTGTAGTACTCCATATAGAGGTTCATTAGTACCCCACCTCCCTGCATGAAAGTCAATTAGATCAGCAATAAATCCTGGCTGGGAATACCTACAAAAATTGCCAGTAAGAGAGCTAAGAGTTGATGCCAGAAGGAAGGGAAGCCAAGAAACAATGTCCTATAGGTCCATGATAACCAAGAAGTTGTGCCACAAGGTAATAGGTAGTCTCACTCATTCTCAAGAAGTTTCCAGTGCCATCTGGTAAGCCAATAGGGTGTGTGCAAGAAGTTGAGGGACCTTTTAGATGCAATGGTGGAGTGAAGTCAATCACTCTTTATCCAAAAAAAAAGAAATCATCCCAAGCAATCTCGAACCTACCAATCCTATTCCCAAGGCTTCCAACAGGCATACCAATTAGGATAGTAAACTAAACCATGCCTCCATTTTATTTAAGCAAATCACGCCTCCGTTTTAGTGAACAAAATCGCACGTGCGTTTTGGAAATCCTGTTTTTTTTAAAATAGGTCGAGCGCATCTTTTTTGCCTCATCCCACGGCTATTGGACTACTTTGGAGCAAATATCGACTAGGCGAACGCATTTTTGGGTGTGCCAAAGCCATCCATATCCACCTTTGGATAAACCTCCTATTTGTGAGGTGTTTTCCTCATTTATTTTCATTTTTTTTTCTCTTTGTTCATCAATTTATTTTCCCTAAATTGAAAAATTAAACCAAAATAAATTAAATTATGCCCAATGGAAACAAAAACCCGAATGGAATTGGCCAATGGAAACAAAAACCCCAATGGAATTGGCCATTAGAAACAAGAACCCCAATGTAATTGGCCAATTGAAACCAATTCCCCAATTTAATCATAAAAATTAGATAATTTTGATTATTTACCAAAATTCATACCCAAAATTCCCATTCCCAACGGAAACCAAAACCCCAATTAACTCAGAAAACAAATGAATTTCACTATTTGCATATGCATATTCACAAGGATCCTTGTGAATCCATGCCAAAATCCACAAATATGCAAAGTCTGTCAAGCACATTGCAAGTTTGCATAAGTAATTTACATGCCCAATGTAAACCAAAACCCCAATCAACTCATAAAAAATAAACGAACTTCACTATTGTGAATCCAACCAAAATTAAGAAATATGCAAAGTTTTTCAATTATGTTGCAAGCTTGCATACAACTAAAAAATAATCAAGTAGAATTCATATATTCCCCTAAAATACATAAACAAACATGGTAAATCCCTTGCCTCTATCTGAAATATTGAAGTTGCTCTTCCAAGAACATCAATAAACACCTTATAGTTTTGATGAAACTTCCCAATCCAAGTGTTAAAATAAGGTATAGAAGCTTCCCATGCTTTTAACAAATATTTCGTCCTGAACGAAGGGTACTTTTTGGTTAAGGTCAATACAACAAAGTTCAACAATAGACTCTACGAACGTGAAGATACATAGGTAGGTTGATGTATTTGATGAAACATGTTGATCACATACTATCATACATGATATAATCCAGTGGAACCGTTGCAACCATAAAATCCATAAAGATATGCTAAATAGACTTTGGATTCCAAAAAACATCACACTACAACAAATAATTACATATCTAACAAAATCGTTTCCTCTACTGGGATTTTATTCATCAACAACACATTATGCCGCCTATTATAGGGTCTATTTGTTGCCTCTACCCGCAATCTAGGAGCTAGTCCTACAAATGCAATAGTCAACACCTCACAATTTCGATGAAACTTCATAATCCAAGCCTTAAAATAAGCTAGAGGAGCTTCGCAATCAACATATGCACTCAAGACACCTTATGTACACATGCATACTTAAAAATTGGAATTAATGCTTGAATTTAGGACATAAATATGAAATGAAAAACTGTTAAATGTTTAAATTCTTTACTGTAAAATTCAAGATCAATTTTTAAATTTACATGATAGATTTAGTTTATATGTTGTTATTTGTTCTACATTAGTTATACAGTTTTCAGTGCTTAGATATGTCATTATATCATGTGTTTATATCTCTAATGATATTTTATTTGTATTTATGATTCCAGTGGCTACTATGGATAACAATGTGGAGATACTGAGGTTTATTTCCCATTTGAGAGAGATTGGTTATTCTTGGAGGGGTGGAGATGAGCTCCGCTGCTCCTTGTCAGATTCTTTGTTGTCTATTGTTGATACGATCGCAAGATCGAATGATGCTTTGTATAGCATCACATCTTACAGGTAGAGGAAAAGACAACAATATTTTGATGGGTTAAGTTACAACGAGGTAAAAAATATCAAAATAACAAAACAACACATCTATTCATTGTTTAGACTGCCTAGGATGCATGACATTCTGTAGATTAATAGGCCAGATATTTCTATTGAGTGGTGCACCTTTCCACCCATCAGAGACAATTGGATGGATAGGTCATACATGGTTTTTGACATTCCCCCTCATAACAATAGGGAAGTACCAATGTACTTCCTCCGAAAATTGTATGCAGAGTTTGTGATGGGGAAACATGTCAACTATTTTGACATGTTAGGCTTCCAGGGAGTTCGTAGATGGATGCCCCAACACTGACCCAATGTTAGGCATATATATGCCAATCCATAGATACCTACACCCCGTGCCCAGCTACCAAGGGCAGACATCACTCCTGCACATGACATGGTTTCCCAGACACAGGAGACATTTTTTACTCTAGCTGAGATGGTCTCTTGACACACCACCACTATTGACTAGAGAGCGCCCTCTTCCTCTTCTAGTGTACAACCACTAGCTTCTAGTGGTGGAGGGACATCTATTGGTGGGGATAGACTGACACCCCATGTTCCTCAGAGTGAGCCACACATCTGCACATCGTGTGGGGTACCCTGTTATGGTCCTGGACCAAGACATGGTACCACTACAATGACTAGTGATCAGGTAAGGACATTGTTTTAAAACTCTGTTATTGTTCAATTTTTAATTTTTCCATACTATATGTAACATATTAAAATATTTGTAATATATGCAATATTTACTCTTGCAAGAGATTGATTGCTCTCGCAGGGGTGGTACTGCACCCGGTGTGGTTGTACCCAAGGCCCAAACAACCACCATTGAGGTAATATTTAAACACTTGTCATTTTGTTATTACATATAATTTTGTTAATGCATGTGTTAGTCTTGATTAATTTAATAAATTATCTAATATTTACAATTTTTGAAGTTGCAGGAACCCCACTTAGTACGTGATGTTGGAGACATTGATATCAATGACATAGTCCAAGGTGGAATTTACAATTACTTGAAGAATGTAAGTACATGGGTTATGACTGAATCTTGTTTGAATTATTTAAATTTTTTACTGTACACTCCTTTATAGATCGCTAATATTTATAATTTTTAAACTTGCAGATGCTATTAGCATCTGAAGAGGGGCAAGAAATTGATGGAAGCGGTCACTCCCATGGTGGATATATGTCCCAAGAAGGGGTAAGTATATTACAACATGTTAGTTTTTCAATACATATTATTCCATCCATTCAAATCCATGTCTAACTATGGTAACACTTTATGACTGCAAATGTCATCGCAGATCCCTGCACCACCTCTTTGGTTTGGATCTCCCCATAGTCCAAACATAGATAAGGGGGTTGTTTACACTGGACAACCCTCTTCCTTGAACAAAGTGGGTGTGCATGAGGATCAACCTACTCATCCCACGGTAATGTACACACTTCCAATGGCAGTTGTTGGTTAGCTATGAATTCACTTCACAAGTGGTTTTCTTAATGTTATTTTCACATGTCTACAGCATTAGGATGTAGAGTGATTCATGCCAGACCTTAGTGGGATTGTTGATGTTGCAGTCAAAGTTGCATCTACAATAGGGATAAGTCACACTGAGGTACATCTACTTGTAATTGTACATTTCATTTGTATTGTTTATGGACATGCACGATGTCTAACTATTTAATCATTTGGTGAATGTAGCCACACCCTGGTCCATTAGTGCATGCAACTGAGGTTGATGTTCAACCTACAGCTCCTCTTACTACTGAAGATTCCCAGCGTAATACCCTAGATATGGTTTTTTCGGTGAGATGATCATTTTTTACATAATTGATTAGTACTTCCTCATTCATGTACATGTTGATAATTCTTGGTATAATTGACATATTTTTTTTTATTCGCAGAGAAGCATTGCAGAGAGGCTCTTTGCAAGGTTGAGGACAGCAGAGGCACCTATACCCTCAATACCAGAGGCACCTATACACCCGACGAATGCAGTGATTCTTTGTTTTATTTACAATTTGAGTCATATTTTAAATTTTCAAACTTTGTTATTGATGGATAGTATTAGTTCAATTACCTGATCAAGAAATATTGTCATTGATTTGCAGTCGCCAGAGATACACAGTGGTCATAGACAGATCCGAAAAGCATCAAGGTCCGGGAAAAACAAGAGAAAGTTAGATTTTTTATGTGTTAGTCTAGGACATATGTACTTTTTTTTGCACATGTACATCAAATATGTTTTTGATACATGTACATTGACAGGCCATAGATAGGCCTTCTATTTTTGTATTATAACTTTCATGATATAAAAAATATTTCATATCAAGGCTCTTTAGATCTTCATGGTTCAGTCTTTTAAGTGTGATTATGCACGTGTGGCGAAGAATGTTTCTATGTGTAATGTTCCCATTTTTTTATAGATTTTACGATTGCATGGATATATCAGTTATAAATTTGAGAACAATGCACAATTACAATATTACGTAATGACAAAAATGTACATTTTAATTGTTTTTTACCACAATCCAATTGCATATACAATGTTATATTAACAATGTCAAATTGTATTCACAAAGATGGAACATACCTAATACACATAAGCACCCAGCACAGCTAAGCAACTGATCCAACTTGGTGGAATACAAAAGCACCTTACCCACATAACAACCTAACAAATGTTTAAACGATGCACGAAGTTGACACACCTAAGTGATGCACCTGCGTGGTCTACATAAATAAAATTATTGTTTGGCATGATGTCTTTCATATAACGAATACATGGGATACACATCAAACCTAAAAGTATCCGAGTATTATAAGGTTGATTCAAAATAATGGTTATGACTATATCCTACACATTATGTATGTCCTGCACATTATTTTATCATTTTGTTAATGTACATGACTTTTTATGAATGGCCTCGAGTAACAAATTTGAAAGAGATGAAAGTTATGTGTGATTTTATTATATTTTAAATTGATTAGAGAAGTACTATTCTAAATCGTGTTTTATAAATTCATGTTTATGGAGTATTATTCGAAGCATTCATAGTGTGAAGATATATATATTTTGTAATAATGGCATAATAGAATGGCCACTTGTTTCTAAACATAAACATGTTCCATTACATGGTTACTGACGTAACGGCATTGTATCCTCCTGCATTTCATCGTACAAATGCTCACATCTCTTGGATGAGGGGAAGATCTACAATCACCTTCAAGCTGACCTTTAAGTGCAAAAATTTCACATTTACTTACTGAGAAAAACCCTAGTTTCCAAAATTGACAAAAACAAATGATCCCTTGTCCATGGACCTAGATTAGAGGGCCACTCTAGCACTATCCCGATGTACTGAATCCAACGGAGCCGACGGTTCATTGATTAGAGCAACGGTCATCAATCTATGGAACATTGAATCCCACATCCTATAGGCTTTTAGGGACACCCATTGAATCCCTAACCGGGGCATAGAGTGGAAACCGTGCATCAAAAAGGGATTTCAGTGGGTTGTGCAAGCGTGTTTAGGTAGGTTCCATGTGGGAATGCTATCCACACGTTTAGGGTCAAGGAATTTGCAAATTCGACCCCTATGTGTAGAATTTGGACATTCACTTACTCAGAAAACCCTAGTTTCCAAAATTGACCGAAAAAATGATACCTTGTCCATGGGCCCAGATTAGAGGGACAACCTAGCACTATCCTAATGTATTTAATCCAACGGAGCTAACAGTTTGTCAATCCAAGCAATAGTCATGATTCTATGGCACATTGAATCCCACCTCCTACAGGCTTTTAGGGACACCTATTGAATCCCTACCTGGGGCATAGAATGGAAACCATGCATCAAAAAGGGATTTCAGTGGGTTGTGAAAGTGTGTTTAGGCATGTGTTATGTGGGAATGCTATCCACACCTTCACGTTCGAGCAATATGTGAATTTGACCCGTATGTGCAGAAATTGGACATTCACTTACTGAGCAAAACCCTAGTTTCCAAAATTGACCGAAAAAATGATCCCTTGTACATGGACCCAGATTAGAGGGCCACCCTAGCACTATCCCAATGTCCTGAATCCAACAGAGCTGACGGTTTATCAATCCGAGCAATGGTCATGATTCTATGGCACGTTGAATCCCACCTCCTACATGCTTTCAGGGACACCTGTTGAATCCCTACCCGAGGCATAGAATGGAAACCGTGCATGAAAAAGGGATTTCGGTGGGTTTTGCAAGTGTGTTTAGGCATGTTTTATGTGGGAAGGCTAGCCACACCTTCACAGTCGGTCAATATGTGAATTTGACCCCCATGTGCAAAAATTTCACATTCACTTACTAAGCAAAACCCTAGTTTCCAAAATTTACCAAACAAATGGTCTCTTATCCATGGAACCAGATTAGAGGGCCACCCTAGCACTATCTTGATGTAATAAATCCAACGGATCCGACGTTTTTTTTATCCGAGAAACGGTCATGATTCTATGGCACGTTGAATCCCACCTCCTACAAGCTTCCAGGGACACCTATTGAATCCCTACCCGGGGCATAGAATGGAAATCATGTATCAAAAAGGGCTTCCGGTGGGTCTTGCAAGATTGTTTAGGAATGTGTTATGTGGGAATGCTAGCCACACCTTCACGGTCAAGCAATATGCGAATTTGACCCCCATGTGCAAAAATTTCACATTCATTTACTGAGCAAAACCCTAGTTTCCAAAATTGACCAAAAAATGGTCTCTTATCCATGGAACCATATTAGAGGGTCTCCCTAGCACTATCGCAATGTCATGAATCCAACGGAACCGATGGTTCATCGATCCGAGCAACGGTAATGATTCTATGGCATGTTAAATCCCACCTCCTACAGGCTTTCAGGGACACTTGTTGAATCCCTACCCAGGGCAAAGAATGGAAACCGTGCATCAAAAAGGGCTTTCAGTGGGTTGTGAAAGTGTGTTTAGGCATGTGTTATGTGGGAACGCTAGCCAAACCTTCATGATCGAGCAATATGTGAATTTGATCCCCATGTACAAAAATTTCACATTCACTTACTAAGCAAAACCCTAGTTTCCAAAATTGACCCAAAAAATGGTCTCTTATCCATGGAACCAGATTAGAGGGCCATCCTAGCACTATCCCGATGTCCTAAATCCAATGGAGCCAACGGTTTGTCGATATGAGAAACGGTCATGATTCTATGGCACGTTGAATCCCACCTCCTACAGGCTTTCAGGGACACCTGTTGAATCTCTACCCGGGGCATAGAATGGAAACCGTGCATTAAAAAGGGCTTCTGGTCGATCATGCAATCTTATTTAGGCATGTGTTATGTGGGAAGTCTAGCCACACCTTCACGGTCAAGAAATATACAAATTTGACCCCCATGTGCAAAAATTTCACATTCACTTATTGGGAAAAACCCTAGTTTCCAAAGTTGACCAAAAAAATGGTCTCTTATCCATGAAACCAGATTAGAGGGTTTCCCTAGCACTATCTCGATGTCCTAAATCCAACGAAGCTGACGGTTCATCGATCCGAGAAATGGTCATGATTCTATGGCACGTTGAATCCCACCTCCTGCAGGCTTTCAGGGACACCTGTTGAATCCCTACCCGGGACATAGAATGGAAACCATGCATCAAAAATGGTTTTTGATGGGTTGTGAAATATTTTTTAGGCATGTGTTATGTGGGAATGCTAGCCACACCTTCACAGTTGAGCAATATGCAAATTTGACCCCCATGTGCAAAAATTTCACATTCACTTACTGAGAAAACCCCTAGTTTCCAAAATTGACCAAAAAAATGGTCTCGTATCCATCGAACCAGATTAGAGGGCCACCCTAGTAGTATCCTGATGTCCTGAATCCAATGAATACAATGGTTCGTCGATCCAAGCAATGACCATCATTCTATCGCACATTGAATCCCACCTCCTACAAGCTTTTAGGGACACCTGTTGAATCCCTATCTGGGAGAAACAAATTATCGGAGTGAAGGGGATAATTATCGGATTCAAGGAGATGTCCTTATAGGCTCAACTTCGATATTCAAGGAAAATTCAATAGACATATCCCAAATAGAGTGGTAGATAATGGTCTTGGGCTATAAGGCATGAGTCATGTAAGTATCAATATAATACAACAAATCCATTGTAGAAGTCTATTGAATTTATCAATATATCAAGCGCTCAATGTATCAAACTGCAAATAATCAATGAGACCATGAAACCAAAATATCTGACTACCACATACTTGACTACCTACCTGCGGTCATTCGACTAGAACATCAGGATCACCTCTAATAGCAATGGTATTCTTTAGCCTCTCGTGCTCGGAGTAAGGCAACAAGTATCGTAACTTTGATGAGTTCTTGTTTGGCATTGTTTGCAACTGGAGGTTTGTGCCAATAACTAAGTTTGTATAATGGTACACAACTTGACCTGGTCTATAATCTTCAAATACATAATCTTTTTTCTTTCATGCGTGGGAAACCTGTGTCAAATATTCCTCTTTGATAACCATTGACCTGATTGGAAAATTATTTCCCTCAGAGTTGCTTAATGATATAATGAGGGTCTGCTTCCCATCCAAGCAATGTGCCAGCCAGTAGTCAGTGTGCCATTCATTATCTCGCAAGGAAACCACTGCGTATATGTGCCCTGCATAAAATAAAGTGCAGACCTAGGAGTCAGCTAACTAAACACAACTAGTCATCAAACATTTCAAAGTGATCAACATAATAGTCGAACCTGGTTGTATGAGATCTGAAATGTGGTCATAGTCATGTGAAATACTCGACTATCCTTCCTCCAACTAGGATAATTCTGAAGTTATTTGTTGGCCAATGGGGAGTGATACACGATCCCAGCTGTCAACCAATCTATGGATTCACAGTTGTCCCATTCACCACTGCTACATGGATAACAAAAACAAGAGAGTTTTCTTGTCCACATTTCAACTATAGCATTGTCTGACGTCCTAACTGAATGGAATGCATGAGTTCCTTGGACGGTCTTGCACTCATATAGGTGTGATCGATCTACATCAACCACCTCCCAAAAATATCTATGTACATGTGTTTTTTGAGATGATTGGTCTTCTTGCCTTCTAGCTCCCTGCCCCATCATTGAAGAAGACCATGCAACAATGGTCTTTGCATCTCGGATGAGCAAAATAGTTGTGAATTTCATCTCTTTCCTACGTAATGCAATCTTGATGCATGCACCTACTCCATCATGTTCCCCTTTTCTGTGTCCGGTCTCAAAACAGTTCAAAATATGTGGCACCTTGTGCCTCTTGTGGAGAATACACATCCATTGGAAGACACAGGAATTTTTGAATTGCCCCGCACAACCATCAGACCAAATCCAATGTTGCTCCATCTGTATATTGTTATCCTCCAAGTGTTTGTAGAACAATTGAAAGCTATGTTGTACAAAATCCAAGTCATGACACCTGTCATCACTTATGTAAAAGTGATACTCCTTCAATATAACCCTGTTCTCTTCAGTACTATCTGCCCCATGTCTATAAGTGATATGGACCATTATGCTGACCTGATCTGAGTGATAATGTTGACTCTGAATCTCGTTCTGTGGTTGAAGAGTGTAGTTTTCTGCAAAATCAACCATTGATAATATAGTTCCAATAGGAAATGTGTCCCTGCACGCTCCAAACTGCTC
>LPNX010388691.1:174398-223462 GCA_001517045.1 Pseudotsuga menziesii
TGTGCATTGCTAATTCTAGATTCGTTCATAGAAGTCTCTATGGGCATGACGGACCTTGAGAAAGTGTACATGTTGAGATGGAAGGCTTGATTTATGACATGATTGCGAATCATTTTTTATTTTGCAATGTTTTTACATACATGTACTACATAGCTTGATTGAAGTATTGATTGTTCGAAAGGAAAATTGATGGATTCCCCATATTTCTTACCCTATATGCTTACAGCCTTCAACTATGTTGATTGGAGAGCAGATATGTAGTTCTCCTTGCACAAGCTTGGCCTGTATAGGATGACTATGGGTAGAGAGACACAACCTCATCATCCTACTGAGAAAAATAATTTCTTGAACAAGTTGGATGAATCATTTGGCTTCCTTTGCACTCACATCTCCAGGGATCTCATCTTTCATCTTGAGGGATTGAATACTCCTAAAGAAGCTTGGGAGAAGCTCAAATTGTTGTTTAGAAAAAAATATGAGCTTTGAGGGCATGTTTTGGAGAACGAGCTAATAGCATCACATTCCAGCAGTTTCAAAACTATCCAACAGTTTTTCAAAAAATTCTAGTCTTTAGCACGACAATGTAAGAAATGAGGAATAGAGAGGAAGGATGAGCAGCTTGTGCTCTCTATGCTCAGAAAACTTGGTTCTGAGCACTTTGTATTTGTCTCTACCTTCCATTCTATAAGAGCTTCCATCCCTAATTGGAAGATGCCTTCACTTGATGGATTTTTCAAGTCTTCTATACAGGATCTGGATAAGTTGATCCAAATGGGAGTCCTCCAAACTTCAAAGAACCAAGCTCTTCTGATGTCGAACTCAACCAATGTGCAAGCTAAATGGAATCACAAGGGGATTTCATCCAAAAAGCTATTGCATGAAGAAATCCAGTGCATGAAGAAGACCCTTGGCCAATTAAAAGACCTCCTTGAACAGAACAATATTTCCCTTCTACAAGGTGCAGAGATGTCTAATGCTGTAGAATATACGGAAGAAGTTGAGAGGTGGAATTCCTTGAAGGCGAACCTCACTCCATCAAAGGCTTACTTTATAGATTCTGGAGCATCCAACCACATGGTTGCCTCCATGGAATCCTTCACCACTCTCACTCTATCAAGAGGACCTAGCACTAATATGGGATGTGACTTCCAAATCCCAACTGCTGGGAGAGGTTCTATTAAAATCCATCATGATGAGCTCAATAATGTACTCAATATGCCCTCTTTTGCAACAAAGAAACTTGTTCAAGATGAAGAAGAAGCAGTCTCCTTGGAGTGACTCCTTCTCATGTTGCTCCGGAAGTTGATGAGATATATGATATCTCATATTCTCATATGGCTGATTCAAAAGAATACATTTGAATCTCTATTATTGAATAAAAACTCTCTTTCCATTCTATGCAAAAACTCTCCAGTGATTCTTCTATTTTAAATTATGTGCATAGTTTATCGGTGATTGTTTCAGAAAATGAAGAGGAATTTGATTTCTCTATCTCTAATGATGTTGTTGGTGTGCAAATAAGTAATACTTTGGATGTTTTGGAAGATATATCAGATTTTAGGAGAGATCATTCACTCTCATTGATCTTGAGCATCCAAGAAATTCCTACATGATTGTGCATCTACCATCTCGGTGGAGCACACTCTTGGATCTGATATGAAACTATTTGGATATGATTTGATCTTATTTGGAACTGATATGATCTTAATTGGTTCGATTTTTAAGTTTTAAGAGCTTCCAGTCATGCTTGTAGATGTTCTCATCAATTTTGGTGTGAAAAATCAAGTACTGCAAGTCTATTTCAAAATTGTTGTTGGCGATCTGATGTCAGTTTTCTCTCATGAGTCTGCTAATATTATATTTTTGTGGATCATTTGTTATTTTTGAAGGTATATCAGATTATGGATCTCAAGTACTCACTCTCCAAAGTCCCATGGCTTCTCTACCTTTCTATTTGATCACATTCTCATCTCCTCACGGAACTAGTAAAGATGGAGACATTATGCATTCACCTGGACACTTGCTCGTAACGCTTGGAGATGATTTTACATCAAATGGTTTGGTTTTCAAGGCTACAATATTTCAGTTGCTTGGGATTTCCTTGCATGGTTCAAATTCTAAAGCACTTTTGCTCTCTCATCAGTTGATCTCAATTTCTCTACATGGGTCCAATTTTCATCTTGCAGTTGTCTATGTTCCTAATTCAGTTGAGCATTTTCTTCTTCTTCCTGTTAAAAAACAGGACCACAGAGCAATAATAGTTACATAGTTAAATCATTAAACATGATGCAAAAACATTTAACACATTACAGAGAGACATAGATATAACGTGGTTCACCCAAAAGATGGGCTACTTCCACACAAAAATTGCCAGTCCTATTATTAGCATCCAAAAAGATGAATGGATAGAACTTGCAGCAACACCGATGCACTTCCTCTTCATGCTATCATAGTATCTCTCACACAATCACAGAACTTGTTTACAATGCTAAAATACTATACCATACCACACACAACCATATTATGATGCTTTTCTTTTATAGGGGAAATACCATGGGAAAATACTACGGTTAACCCAATACCATGGGTCCGCAAAACTGTTGGCCAACGAGTGTACAATAAACAAGTTGGAACTTGGGGAATGAGTGTATAGTAAGCCTGGGGTACAAACACGACTGAATAACATCTATGAATATGGAATATCAGGCTCCATAGCCAACACTTCCAAAGAGGAAAATTCCTCCAGACATAGTCATTAGTTTGGATAGGTTCACATTCACAGCTTCAGGATGTTGTTGCACAGAAGAACCATACTGCTGTAAATTGCTACATATTTTTTACAAGTTATTTTTGAAAGAGGAAGATTTTTCTCCTGAGAATAGCCTGTATTTCCTATTCTTGCTTATCCCATGAGGTTTTCCGCTATTTCCTCAGTTTATTAGGCAACATTTTTTAATTCTTTTAGATTGTAATGGGTGACTTTTGGCCTTGTTTCCAGGGCCCACAGTTTTCCAAGTTAGGATTAAGGGGGGGTGTTAGGATTTATAATCCTCCCTTGTCCATACTTAGTCTATTAGATTATATTTTCCTAACTTAGGAGTCATTAATTAATATTTGGGTCCACTTGGGCTATTGGTGCCACTAGTACCAGTCACTAAAATGTGGGGAACACATATAGAGGTTAACTACAACTGAATGCATGTGCATCAATTTATGTACCTCTAAGACCAATCCCTACAATTTAGGAGCCAGTGGGAGTGCCACCACCAACCTCCTTCAGTTGTTGGCAGTTTGTAACTAGTTAATCTAAGTTATGCTCCAGTTACATTCAATTGGATGTCCTCAAGTTCAGTTAGCGCCAGTCTTGCATGGATGCATGTGGGTAGGCGCCTATTCTCACCTAATTCTCACCTATCACATCATTTTAACTGGTTTAACTGATTGAGAGACTGAATTAGACATCTGGAGTTATACTAGTGAGCTCCGATAGTGATTTAGACACTTCTAGTTAGCCAATCATTAAGTCTTGAGTTGGTAGATTTGATTCTCCTTTATGTAACATTCATGTATACTACTGGAATTAATGGAGTTTATATTGTAATTATACTGAGCAATACTTATCAGTTTTTTGTGAATTTTTTCTTGATCAGTGTGTATTTTTCATTCCATTCCACTACACAATAATACAATTCAATTGCACTCACTGCTTGAGTATCAATGGCATAATAATTCAAACATCTTGTCTTTATGCCATTATTACATGGGACTAAGCTAGTGTCTAAAGTGCTAGTACCGAAAGTCCATTCAGGTAGTAGGTAGTGACGGTCATGAAAGGAATAAGTTGATGCTCTGGAATAAAGAAGGTCTTTATTGATTGCACAAATATTGAAATAAACAACCATCCATGTTTGTTTGATTGGGAGGACAGGATATTTAAAAACCTTTCCTGTTTGGAAGCGAAGCACACTCAACTAAAGGGAGAGGCATTTTTCCCTCTCCGCTCTTCATTTTTTAAGTCCCATCATCAAGGAACATAACTAGATTTTCTTCTTACTAAAATATACCCTTTCATAATGGTTTCCTATGAATTGGATTCTTTGGTCGACCCAAAAAGGATACTCCGCTAATTGGGAATAATCCAGTGGGAATAAGCCAACGCTAAATTCCATAGACTTCTCAAATCCCATTCTTCAGTCCAACTAGTAGTTAACACAACTTTATGTCCCGTTTTAACTTCGGTCCAACTATTTCTAATTTGCTTACGAATGCATATTTGAATGAGTTGAGTAAGTCTCTGTGAGGGTATTTCCCAATAGAACAAAGCACGGTGTGAACAGACAGTTATTATCATAAAGCCCGATTGGAAGTAATACTTGTGCATGCTTGATGATGTAAACACTGTAAATAATGGTATTGACTACAACTTCATAACTACCTTTAATTAGTGTAATGATTCCACTTATTATGTAAATTAGATGGATCTATATTCTGTGTAAGCTCATTTTTACTAATGTTCATGTTGTATCTATACAGTAAGTGTGTTTTCTCTTTAATTCTTAGAAATAGTGTGCTCATTTATAATAGCTCTTGTATGATAGTGAGAGTTAAACCAATGGTGTTAATACTGATAAGAATAAAATTCAAGCTCATTCTACATTGATTACTTAGGTTAATATTGATATCATAGTAGTAAGGACATAGTTATGGAGCTATCTGAAAGCTCATAGTATAACAAGTACGAGTAATAGAAGTTGAAACCAATGCTATCATATTAGGAAAGAGAATGCATTCCTTGAGGAAGAATTCAAAGCTCTCCAATAGATGACAAGTAGAATCTGACAACCAAAGACAAGAATCTCAACAGAATCTAAGAGACATGCTAAATCTATATAACTATGAAGAGGTACTTACTTATGAGTGAGAGTTTGACATGTATTATGCATTGATGTTCTGCATAATTTTGGTCTACAAGATAGTTAATCCCCTAGGAAGAAATGTTTAAAATAGAGTGCACTAGGACAAAAAAAATGCAAAACCTGGATGGGTGATCAAGGATATATAAGAGAGATTAGAAGCCAGGAAGGTTAGAAAATGGTTGGTGGCACTGGTGAAGCTGGTGGGGAAGACCATGTTTAATATTTGTGCTCATAGGAGAATGGATGAATATTTTGTGGTCTGTATGATGGATTTAATGGATTTAAGGACTTTCCATGTCCTCCTGCAGCAGAGAACAAGACTTTACGCAATTTTGAGTGTGAATTTGGACAAGAGAAGCAATATAAAGTTTTGGGCACTTTTCCTTGTAATGTCCCCGGTTTTGACCCCGTTTGCATGATGTATATAATGTAATTAATCATGGTGAGGAACTAAAGGCAAAATCCCCCACCATCGATTTGGTTGTGTATGTTTCGGCAATAGGGATAATTGCCGATGGTATGCTGTGCTATAAGGCACATTTTAATTCGGCATCATGTAAACCCACACATCAATTAAAATAAACCACAACCAACTACGGCAGTGCAACGTTGAATGAAAAGGGCATGGTTCCAAAGGATAAGGGGTGGGGGATGTCAAACCTTGGTTATGGGGGAAAAACCCATGTTTTATTACCTTGTTGTCTCACCACCTTTGTTGTTTTGTCACCTTGTTGATTTTCCATCTTCCCTTGTTAACCTCTTTAATGCTTCAGCTGGTGGTTGGGGGAGTTATTGCTGAAGTGGTGGTGGTTGTGGCAGGTTTTCATCCTTACCCACTTGCTCACTCCACCCACGTTTGCCATTCTTCTCCCTCACGCACTCTTCCCTGGTCAGTTCATTCTACCACGATTTTGGTTTGTTGGCTCCTCACGCACAGGTTTTGGGGGCGTTTTTGGTCTCACGCAGGTTTTCTTCCTCTCCCCCACGAGTTGTTGAGCACCCACGAACTGTAAATTCACGTCCTTCCTGTTGTGTGTGCATCCACGGGCAAAAACAGAGCCATTTTTCCTCACGCAGGGCCTCCATTGTCTGTTCCTTCCATTGCTGGGTCGGATTGTTTACCCACGCACAGGTATTCTTCTGTTTGGGGCGCACATGGAGAGCTGAGAGCCGTGCTCTTACATCCACGACTGACTGTGAAGGGCCATTCACGTTTTTGGCTGCCTCACAGATTAATTGGGTCGTTTTCCCTACTGTAAGTTGTGCTCACTGGTAGATTTCGGGGCTGTAGTCTTCCCCATGTTGTGAATGTATTTGCTGTTACGTTTGGGGGCCATTGTAAATTCGAGTGAGAGTCATTTTGGCCACGATAGGGCCAAGAATGACTCAGGAATTTGTTTTCCCTGTTTAAGCTGTGACAGCTGATTGGTTGCCTAAGTGCAATGGATAGTCTTCGGACTGTGCTGGCTTGGCTTGGTTGTTGAAAGCCTGTGAAACCCAGCTATGTTGATTTGTTGTTTGTGTCCCCTTGGCTATGTATAAGCCTGCAATTAACCCTTACTCCGGAGGAATCATGCCTAGCTCGGGGGTGGTAGTGCTGCTAAGAGACTGATGAGCACGCTGGCCTATGGTTGGGTGGAACGTTGCAGCGACGTAGCTGGTTGCGGGTGAATTCTTCATCAAAAGATGAGTCTGATGTCTATACTTCATCTCTGCAATTTATATTGATGTTAAATGAACTATAATGATCTTGTTGAATGCTGGTTTATGAGTATGTGTGCTTCCGCTGTATGATTGAAGATAAATGCATCTGTGTATGCTTAATTCCAGCATTGATTTCATTTGATTATGTTCATGGGCTCTTTTCCCGACTATGTTTTGATGTTCGTCACGTCCTCTTCACCGGCTGAGGGACGGGGACGTGACATTCCTCATAATACAAGGTGTAACAATATATAAAGAGAAAATATGGGCTAGCTTGGACAATAGATCTGTGCATAAGAGGTATTTATTGGTTTATTTGGGCATGCCCTTAGTAAAAGAGTATTGAAACAACCATTATGTGGTTAAATGCAACTGTAAGAGACCTAATTACTCATGTTGGTATGGACCTATGGGGAAAACATCAATGGATACTTGTTCCTAGGAAGTTTGGGAAAGTAAAAAGGAATGAACAATCTTAAATATCAAGTCTAGAAGCAATAATTTGTCATTCTGGGTAGTGTTTTCAAATTATTATGTTGTTGTTTTAACAGTTGCGAAGGATATTGGGAAGTTTTGTACCATGCCTTGACAATTCATATGCTCTAGACCCAAGAAAAATGATCAATGTAACTCTAGGTTGTGTAAGTTTTGGGGCATAGTGGATCGAATTGGAATTAAAAAGGAAAGAGAATGCATTCCTTGAAGAAGAATTCAAATCTCTCCAATAGCTGACAACTAGAAGCTAACAAGAAAAGACAAGAATCTCAACATAATCTAAGAGACATGTTAAATATATATGTCTATGAAGAGGTACTTACTTCTGAGTGAGAGGTTAACATGTATTATGCATTGATGTGTGTTTGGTCTACAAACTAGTCAATCCCCTAGGAAGAAATGTTTAAAATAGAGTGCACTGGGACTAAAAACAAAAGTGCAGAACCTGGATGGGTGATCAAGGCTATATAAGAGAGATTAGAAGCTAGGAAGGTTAGAAAATGGTTGGTGGAGATGGTGGGAAGACCATCTTTAATATGTGTGCTCATAGGAGAATGGATTACTATTTTGTGGTATGTATGATGGATTTAATGGATTTAAGGACTGTCCATGTCATCATGCAACAGAGAACATGCCTTTAGGAAGTTTTGGGCGTGAATTTGGACAAGATTAGAAATATGAAGTTTTGGGAAGTTTTTCTCATAATACCAGGTGTAATAGGATTTAAAGGGAAAATATGGGCTAGATTGGAGGGCATATTTGTGCATAAAAGGTATTTCTTGGTTTATTGAGCATGCCCTTGGTAAAACATTATTGAAACAACCATTCGAAGGGTAAAGGAAATTGTAAGAGACCTAATTACTCATTTTGGTATGGATTTGTATCCCTGAGAAGTTTGGACAAGTAAAAAGGAATGAACTATCTTAAATATCAAGTCCAAAAGAAATAATTTGGCATTCTAGATAGTCTTTTCAAATGATTGTGTTATTTTTCTGATAGTGGCAAAGGATATCAGAAATGATTATGTCTTGACAATTCATATGCTCTAGACCCAAGAAAAATGTTCAATGTAACCCTAGGTTGTGTAAGTTTTGAGGAACAGTGGATCAACCTGGAATTAAAAAGGAAAGAGAATGCTTTCCTTGAGGAAGAATTCAAAGCTCTCCAATAGCTGAAAAGTAGAAGCTGACAAGCAAAGACACAAATCTCAACAAAATCTAAGAGACATGTTAAAGATATCAAACTATGAAGAGGTACTTACTTTTGAGTGAGAGGTTGACATGTATTATGCATTGATGTGCCGCATAATTTTGGTCTACAAACTAGTCAATCCCCTAGGAAGAAATGTTTAAAATAGAGTGGACTGGGACTAAAAATAAATTACAGAACCTGGATGGGTGATCAAGGCTATATAAGAGAGATTAGAAGCTAGGCAGGTTAGAAAATGGTTGGTGGAGTTGGTGGAGAATACCATGTTTAATATGTGTGCTCAAAGGAGAAGGGATGAATATTTTGTGGTCCATATGATGGATTTAATGGATTTAAGGATTGTCCATGTCCTCCTACAGCAAAGGACATACCTTCAGACATTTTTGGGTGTGAATTTGGACAATAGCAGCAATATGAAGTTTTGGTCACTTTTCCTCATAATACATGGTGTAACAAGATCTAAAGGGAAAATATGGGCTAGATTGGAGGACAGGTATGTGCATAAAAGGTATTTCTTGGTTTATTTGGGGATTCCCTTGGTAAAACAGTATTGAAACAGTCATCCTGTGGGTAAAGGAAACTATAAGAGACCTAATTACGCATGTTGGTATGGACTTGTCGGTAAAACATCAATGGATCCTTGTTCCTAAGTAGTTTGGGAAAGTAAAAAGGAATGAACAATCTTAAATATCACGTTCAAAAGCAATAATTTGGTAGTCTCAGTAATCTTTTCAAATGATTATGTTGTTGCTCTGACAGTTGCAAAGGATATCAATAATTTTGGTTCCATGTCTTGACAATTCATATGCTCTCGACCCAAGAAAAATTATCATTGTAACTCTAGGTTGTGTAAGTTTCGGGGAACAGTGGATCGACCTAGAATTAAAAAGGAAAGAGAATGCATTCCTTGAGGAAGAATTCAAATCTCTCCAATAGCTGACAAGTAGAAGCTAACAAGCAAAGACAAGAATCTCAATAGAATATAAGACACATTTTAAAGGTATCTAACTATGAAGAGGTACTTACTTCTGAGTGATAGGTTGATAGGTATTATGCATTGATGTGTTGCATAAGTTTGGTCAACAAACTAGTCAATACCCTAAGAAGAAATGTTTAAAATAGAGTGCACTGGGACCAAAAAAATGTGTAGAACCTAGATGGGTGATCAAGGCTATACAGGAGATATTAGAAGCTAAGAAGGTTAGAAAATAGTTGGTGGAGGTATTGGGAATGACCATGATTAAGATGTGTGCTCAGAGGAGAATGGGTGACTTTTTCTAGTGTGTATGATGGATTTTGTGGTGTGAATTTGGACAAGAGAAATGCTATGAATTTTTGGGCAATTTTCCTAATAATACAAGGTGTAACAAGATCTAAAGGGAAAATATCGACTAGATTGGAGGATAGATCTGTGGACAAATTTTAGCGTTGCTTAAAATTCCTTCAACCAAATAAATCATGTGAACAAAAAAAAATCTTTAGATGTTCTATACAATCTAACCCTGACCAAATAAATAGTAGCTGGGAAAACTTCCTATAGGTCACTTGTAACTAATAATCAGAAACACATCGGATTTAAAGTCAAATCGTGCCAATTTCAAATTCATTTGGCAAACAAAAATTCAAATCAAATTAAATGAGTTGAGTTGGATTACTATTTCAAGGTTTTAACAAAACCAAAATAATTTAATTTCAACTGTGAAATTCAATCAAATTGAGGACCCAAAAAATGAACTCAGAGAGAGTAACTTGTAACTCAAAGGCGTAGAGCTGTGTGAAATAGAGACCAACACATAGAATCCTGATGCAGCAGAGACACAGTTCCTTGGTGCATAAATACAGTACAAATGCTTTTTGAATTCGATGTGGTCACCATATATGTTCTTTGGTCTTTAATAATTGTGTAGAAAGTGAGCAAACCCATTAAGCGTATGTCAAATGGTGCTCTAGAAACCATTAATTCTCAAAATTGAGGGTGAATGGGACCAGGAAATATTGCATTGCCTGAAATCAAGGATGAACGAGAGATTTAGAAGCCAAATCAAGGGCAAATGAGGCTCCAAAAAATGCCATTGCTTGAATTCAAGGATGAACGAGGACTCTGAAACCAAATCGAGGGCGAATGGGAATACAAAAACTATCATTTCCTAAAACTGAGGATGAACAGGAGATCTAGAAGATATCCATGTTGGAAATCAGGGGTGAATGGTTCTACAAGAACAACCATCCCTAGTAATCGTGGGTGAATGTTGGATCCAACACAAATTTTACTAGGATAAAATCGTTTTTCCTATTATTTCCAGCCATATTTTGTTGGGCTAACTATGTTGTGAATATTTTTTAGAAAATAAATAATGGGCTATTTAATATTTACCCTAAAAACTTCTTTTATACTAAAAAATAGCCCAAACAAAATTTGAAACCCTTTAATTTCTCCCATGGGCTAAATTTCGCACCTAAAATGTTTCATGTGCTCACTCTTAGTGTCATCCATGCATAATTTATATTATTAACTTTTGCATGGATCTCTTTAGTTAATTCATGCATGATGATTGATGAACATTAATCTCTTCTTTACTTAAATGATTGCATTCATTAATAATTCAACTAATTCTTTGACTCGGGAATTGATTAAGGCATTCATATTTTACTAAATCTTTATAACTTGAGTTCACATAGACTTTTCCATGGGAAATTCAAAATCTATTTCTCTATGCTTTATCTCATTATCATTAAATAAATAATGCATGGTCCATATGTACATTATTTATCCATCTTATCATATCATACTCAGAAGAGTTATTCCATACAAACAGATGATCATATATATTACCCCCATCCATATATCCATATGCTAAAGTAATTAAATCTAGGGGTATCTAAGCCCTAAAGGATAGTTATAGAACTCATTAACCATGGATAGAAATATATCACATAGTATAACCACCTCAACAAATGGAGGTCCACAGTCTTGATACACCACAAGACTTCAATCTTGATAGAACACAAGATCATCTCCACAATTGGAGATCCATTCTCGTAGGGTACCTTCTATGAGAATACTTGATTTGATATTACTCACAATTCTAGCCTTGATATTACTTACAAGACTCGGCTTGATATTAATCGCAATGTTTACAATACAACATCACCACCTCAATCATATGAGGGTACATAGGAATTGATATGACTCACAAGTATGACTTGATATAACTCACAAGTCGAGAGAATAACTCTTGATGCTATACAATCAACACCTCGTCTCAACGAGGAAAAAATTCTCTACTTTACCAGGAATTTCCATCCATACCAAGATTGTCTCGAAAGTATCTCAAATTCATTACTGACAGCGGATTGTTCACAAATTTGCAATCTTCTTATCAATAACTATGTACTGAAATTTTATTTTTACATGACCATGAATTCAATCAAGTAAAACTTCATCTCAATGTGTTCTATCATAACACACAGATTTTTTTAGAAAGATTAAGTATTAATTCCTAACAAATGTAGGCTTCAAATCTTTCACTCTAGTAGGTAGAATCCCAAGCTACACTACTCCTCAGTAGGTAGTACTATCTGCAAAATACATTTAGCTTATGTAGTACTAACTGCAATAGATATAGTTAATACTGAGATATATTATAGGTCTATTATGTATCAAAATACAATAAAGAACATATTCTAATGTACCTCAAAGGTACTCAAACATATGCTTATCCACAAGCATAAAAATACAACAGGTATGCTAGGTACTTTAAGAGACCAACTAGCTACTTATTCAAAGTAGTATCATCTTGATCCGATCTAAAATGCAGTTTCTCTTTAAACTAGAAACTATGGATTTCATATCCATCATAAACAACACATTAAATGTGTAATTATCATGCAAAAAATAAAATGTTATCTTTTCTTTCAATTTTCAACATTTGTTGACTTCAAGAATATTCTACCATCTGAAGAAGTTATTAATGAGCTTTCCATTCTCCATGATGTTCTTTAATTCTTTATATCACTTTTATAGTGATAAAGAATATGGCTATCTAACCTCTCCAAGAGTTTTTAACTGTTCTCTAGCAGTTCAGACTATAACTCTTCTTGAGTATCCAATATTTTCTAAGACTTTGACCATGTCTCTGCTCAAGTGGATTTTCTCCACAAGATATCACAACCCTTGGTTGTGTGAGTCATGCATCATGAATAACTAGTTTAGGTACTTTTAACTGCTACTGCCTTTGAAGATACATCAATACTTCCTTGTCAACTAGAGGATTATTTCATATTATACCAAGTTTGTTCTAGACAAAGGCTTAGTAAATATATTGGCTACACTGCTCATCTCTGGATATGTAAGGAGTTACACAACTCCTTGATGCATCATGTCTCAGATTTATCTGCCTATGAACCTTGTAAATATTTACTGCCTTATAGTATGCTCTATCTGGAGCAACATATTTGATGTGATCTTTCTCAATCACTGAACTAGTCAGAATCCATATGTCCATGAAACTTACTTTCATTGATTGAGACATGTCTAAATCCACATACACATGTACCAAGTAGGAAACATAACACATTCTTTGTTGTACATGTCTATGTACTGACTGTAAAACATATAACTAATCCTGGAACCTGTATAGATATATCTAACATCGATGAGATCCTACAAATCTGAACAAGAATTAGATTTATCTTTATGTGAGTGACCATGGATTTATAATCCATTGCTCTTGAATCCTTTCAAGAACTCTATTAAACATTTTCTCAACAAAAGAAAATATTATCTAATTATTGTTACACCTCTAAACTTAAGAATCATCCAATATTCTTACATATAGATTCCTTCTGAATATGAGTACCATACATGGTTTCTACATAGTAGGAGATTAATTTAACCATTTCCATTGGTTTCTTCAGGAGGTAGCAAATCTAGCTTCTCCCTCTCAACATCAAGGATGTGGGAATCATAAATTTGAGTCCTCCATCACGAAGACCCATTGCTTTCCATGTTGACTCTTTACACTCAATCCATGCTCCATTAAACCCATGAGCTCATTTCTCAGCTACCTTCTCACACCAGCATTAAAGAGTGGCAGAGATGTCTACTTGGGTTCTCAAGATGACACTTGGCAATAAATGGTTGACTCTCCCACACCCTCTCACCTCTCCCTGGTGGAAAACATACAGTCCCATCGTTTATTGTTGCCTCCATAACCAGCCTTAGACTTTTAATTTGCATTATGAATATTTACAGGCCTTTATAAGCCAATCATTCACTAGCGGAGCATTGAGGTTGAGATCCTCACTAGGAATCATACTAGAACATTTGCATCAACCAAATCCATCACAAGGGTCAAACTGGGGGTATTACACTTCTCTAGGTGCATGTTGTGCTTAGGCACAAGTCTACAATCACAATTTTTCAGGTTGTCATTTTCAACTTCCTCCCAACTTGCCTCTAATGCAAATAAGCCTTCTACCAATCCTCAACAATCTTGTACAAACCAACCCTAAAATATGTTGCAAGCTTGCCTCCTGTAGGTCATGTTCACCTCTAGGTTTTTCACTCAACGAGTCCAAATTTTCCCTATTGTGCAAAACCCATAACTTAGCACAATCTTTGAGCTCATTTGAACTTGTGTGAAAGAATCACTTCACAAAGATGATTAAATTCCTTAGCCACTTTGAAGCATGCATTATATATATATGGGTCTTATCAAACTCTTGCAAGCCCCTCCAAGTCTAAGTTAACCCAAGTGTTTGCATCCAACTCAACTATGGCATCATCACTTGTCCACTAACGTCCATATCCAATAGTATCATGCCCACTATGCCATGCAATTGTGATTGCAAGTACATTTAGGGTTACAATGCCCACAAGTGCACCCATCCCATTCACTTTCATCGCAAGTGTGTCAAGCAAGTGCACCCATCACATTTGCCTCCACCCCAAGTGTTCACAATAGGTGTGCCCATTCGACACTCATCCATCACAAATGTGCTCGATAGGTGTGCTATCGCAAGTGTGTGTATCCATCACAAATGTGCTCTATAGGTGTGCTATCGCAAGTGTGTCTAGCAAGTACGCCCATCACATTCTACAAGTTGCACTCAAGTGTGCCAAGGAAGTGCTTTTAGAAAGATGCGTTCAAATGCATCCCAATTGCCTTTTGTCCAAGTGTGCCCAAAAAGGGGCACCCAACAACTGCACAAAGCCAACTTGTATCCTTCTAAACTATGTCAAGTGCTCCTAGCTGTTGTGCAACCAACCAAGGGTGCCCATTTGATCTGCGCAACCAATGTGTGGCCAATGAAGTCTACCCAAGTCATATATAAGCTATTCAATTCTCCTTGCCACTTCATCGATTATGCATCATGCATGGCTATGAACAAAGTTGTTGGCCACAACCTTCTCTACCTCACCAAATTCTCTCCAAGATTCTCTTGGCATGTCCAACTAATGTGAGCTTCCAATGTCCCGAGTGTGCCTTGTCTTCATGCTAGGGCACCCAATATGTGAGTGGTGTGACTTGCAAACAGGTAAGGCACCCCAAAACCCACTCTTCTGGCCATCAACCTCATGTCATATCTATTCATGCCATCCAGCAACCACCAAAATGATCATACAACATAGGTACCATCCTCTTGACGCTAGGGCCTTACAAAAAGCCTATGAGACTTATGTCCGTTAAAATTCTTAAGACTGCCCAATTTCAGCTATCAGGCATCCAATTGCACCAACATTTGTTCCTCGACGTTAAAAGTTTTGTTAATGGTCCTTGTCAGGGATGCCATATATCTTCCATGAATCTACACTAGAATTATGAAAGCAAAACCAGAATTAATAGAGTTTTGAACAAGGTTGGGTTGATCGGCCTTATATTAAAAGTTTTGAGTAAGGTTGAGGTGATTGGCCTTGTGAGATTCAGCTTTCAACCGAACTCTGCATTAACCCTTATCATCACCCACTTAATGAGGTTTTGACGGTTCAGAACAAGGATTCTACCAACTGGCCATGGATTCCCTATTAAACTAGAAATTAATATCACTGTAATGCTCTAAAATTTAATCTATATTAAAATTTTTAAGTAAGGTTGAGGTGATTGGCCTGGTGAGATTCAGCTTTCAACCCAACTCTGCATTAACCCTTATCATCAACCACTTAATGAGATTTGGACGGTTCAGAACAATGATTCTACCAACTGGCTATGGATTCCCTATTAAAATAGAAATTAATATCACTGTAATGCTCTAAAATTTAATCTCCACTCAGTATGGTAATATAATATCTAAATCCAAGCCATGGCAGTCCTAACAAATAATTAAAGTATGAAAATAAACTCACTATAGCCTTGCCTTGACGGTCACTGAGATGACCAGGAGAATGAAGCATTTATAATAACAACATTAATATATAATTTACCAGAATAATTCATGTATATTACACCTGAAAGTCCCAACAGACCAGATCATGTATATTACAGGAGGAGGGGAAGCTATAACGATGGTCATGTTTGAGTGATACTTAAAAGTGTTAATATGATGCTTTACAAGAATTACAGTACCAGATATGTCAGAAGTTCTAAATCTCTCTCCATTACCTAATTTACTTGTCTGGTTAAGGTTGATAAGTTTAGAGTGATTCTTCTTCCGAGTTAAATTTCCAGACAGCAGCCATTAAACTGTTTGTAGTCCTTTCGCTGTTAGAGCACTTGGGATCCTTCGGTCTGCTATTCTTGGATAGCTGCCAATGATGTACACAAGTATGAGTTTATAATGAAGGACTTAAGAGAAAGGATAGAGACGAAAGCATAGATAACAATTGCAGCACGGATGTTTTACTCGTTTCGCTGAAGCCTTTGAGGAACGAGCTTTTGCAGAAGGTTGGTGATTTCGTACGCATTCCCTTAGTTGGGCTTCTTCCATGTTCTCAAAAACACTTACCTGCATATAGTCGCATAAATTTTTCAATGTCATAGACCAATAATTCTACATCTTTGATATATCAGAATGTATTAAAAAAATCACGATAGCTGAACACAGTATGTGGTTTCAATAAATAAAATTTACATATTTATAAGTTACAAAAAAGAGTTTTGTAATTTTATTATCTACTGTGATATATTGTACATAGATTTATATAACTCTAATAAAATCAAATTTAAGTATTTTTATTAAATAATAAAATTATTTATATATTAAAAATTTTAATATCAAATGTAAATTAGGATGGATTTTTACAAAGAATGAAAGTTGCTGAAGTGTTTGAAGGTACAGATTAGGATGGATTTTTACAAAGAATGAAAACATAATGACTGAATTGCTGAAGCTTTTGAAGGCACATATTTGGCATTGCTTAATTTCAGTTAAGAGTACAGATATGGTAAAAAAAAAAGTATTATGCATAGAATTATATATATAATAAGACAGTTAGTTTAAATTAGAATTTTTTTATAAGTTTATATATTTTAGAATTTCGGGGTGTATTACTATCTATATTTTTTCATATAAATGGTAATAAGCAAATGTACTGTTCACATTGATTTTATGGCAGTCATCCAAAAATTATATTTAATCATTTCAAAAAAATAAAAAATAACTTAGTTAACATATTATAAGTGATAGTTGGAAAAATTAAACTTCAACTTCAACTATTTGATTATTAGATAAAACTATGATTTTATGGCAGTCATCCAAAAATTATATTTAATCATTTCAAAAAAATAAAAAATAACTTAGTTAACATATTATAAGTGATAGTTGGAAAAATTAAACTTCAACTTCAACTATTTGATTATTAGATAAAACTATGGGATTAACTCCAATGATGATACAACTAACTCCAATCATGAATTTTAATTTAAATACAATCGTTGATATATTAACTTTTAAATCAACTATGAGATACAACTATTAGCTTAACTTCAACTCTAATCAGGGTTAAATTGGATAACTTTAAGATACAACTATTACCTTAAATACAATGATTATACAACTATTAGGTTAACTTAAACTCTAATAGTTGTTATATTGGATAACTATTAGATTAACTATTCCATACTCTATTAGTTTAACTCCAACACTGATATAACAATTAAATTAAATTTACATGAACGTGGTAATAAATGGATGTTTAGTTGTACTCCAATGACTCAGTCTCTTATGTTAAGAAACAATTAGATGGATGTGTATTTGTACTCCAATGACTCCATCTCTTAGCTTGATAAGTCCACCTTCATTGCAGTGAAACCATGCAGTGCCCAATAAGCTTTCCATTTAGCACCTTTCCATCATGAGAACAATCATGAGTTAGGTAATATATTCAAAGAGTGATAAGTAATGTATCAGTTAGCCAACTTCCATTAAACAATGTATTAATATTTATGCCTATAAAAATATTAGAAACATATTAATTTTATTAATACTCTTACATATTAATTTTATTAATCTTCTAAATGAGTCACATTCAATGCTTCTCACTTGCTTTTACTACTCTTTGGTTTCTTCCTTTGCAACTAATTTGGTAGTACTACATTATACAGTACAACTTAACTTTTCACTGACAGGTGAGACCTCGACACAGCGGTAAAATGTGCACTTATTTAATGGTCATGGTATATAAAAATCTCTTATAAAACTTTATTCTTAATTTACATCTTATGCTGCTGTTGTTCATAGAATCTGGTTATTAAAAAAGCAGAAATTTTGATTTTTTTGGTAAAATCCTTAAATATATTCTTAGACTTTTTCAGTATTACAGATTTTAAATATGGTTTTTTCATAGAGAATTCTAACTGGAATTTGGTAACTATAGAATTGTAAATCTACAATAACACCTACTGAAACAAATCTTTAAGTGATCGGCTTGTGAAGCCTCAAAACCAGTGATTAATCAATAATCTGCATATTGATAGATGATTAAGGAAAGAAAAGAATTGAAAAATGGGGAAATGCCGTTTGTTAGATGATTAAGGAAAGAAAATAATTGAAAAACGGGGAAATGCTGTTTGTTTTCCTTTGTTCATTTTTATTTTTAGCACCCTTCTTCACTTTTTGCCGCAGATGAATCTTTGCAACATAGGCAAGATCTGAACGGTCTAAAACACTACCCACCTCACAGATAAACCAACACTTTATTGGCATTGGCTATCTGTTCAATGTTTTTATGATCAATATGACAATAAGTTTGATGGAAATAAGTTTTAAAGAGAAATGACCCCAAAAAAATATTTATTTTTTAAATATTAATACATTCACTCAACTTATAGTAGATAAATCATAAATAAATAAATGTAATTGAGAATTTCTACACAAAAACAAATATTCACTGATAATATTCAAAATATTAAGAAGAAATTATAAACATATAGAAACTGGATCCCAAAACACAGTAAGAAACAGAAATTGATTTCTTGTTTTTGGATCTAGTCTCAGCAGACTCTGTAAGAGTATGCTGCAGATTTGTTTCTTTAAGTCTCTCTGACAAAATGAAATCAGTCCGACTAAATTTCTGATAAGTTTTTAGGTAGATAGTTATTACAGTCTTTAATGATAAGTCAGTAGATTCACAGAGAGACAATTTTTTAGTCTGCATATATATAAAAGAAAAAGACTGTAAATCAAAGAGAGAATTTTGAAAGAATAAAGATAATTTTGAATAGTGGAGAAGAAAGAAAAACTCACTTGAGAGTTCGAAGCTCAAGCTTCTGTGTGTTCTCTTAAAGGTGAAACATCATTGTAAATTTCCAAGTTTGTATTTACGTTCCTTATGTCCTAATAAGATTTATAAATCCATTGTTAAGGTTGAATGCATGTTTTATTTAGCCCCACATTCTCTAAAGAATTACTTGGATAAATGTTGTTTACATTTACAGTTTCAGTGAAAGACACATAGAATCCATAAACATTTCAATGTGTAATAGTTTGAGTATTTTACCACAAAGTGGTAGACACAACCCTTACTTAATATTTAATTATATGATATTGTGAGTTTATTGCAATTTAGTCGTGTCAAGGTTTACCCCAAGTTACCCGTGGGTGAAAAGTGTTTTTCATTTTATAAGTCTTTAGACTAAAAAATATCCTTTGTAAAAGTTCTACTAAAAGTAGTTAAGTCTAAGTGGGAGTTGGTGGAGTCAAAAGTGGGTGGAAGTAAAACATGTAGAAGTCAGATAAGTCTCTCAAAGTTAGGTAAGTTAGTCGAAGTAAAAGTGGTCGAGGTATTGTCGAGGTAAAAAGTGTCAGTTCAAAATCCATCCATATAAGTGTCTTGATGTGGAGGTAAAAAGTGTCGTTTCAAAATCCATCCATATAAGTGTCTCGACCAAAAGTGGTTGGTCAAAGCTAAAGAGTAAAAAGAGGTCAAGTCTGAACAAGAAATTTTTTTATGACTGAGCAATAACTCAAGTTAACCGTCTAGCTCTTAGTCTCCCAAGCTTTGATATCATAGAAGGTTTAAGAAAGAAACATTGTCTTAAAAGTAATTTCCTAAGTAAAATTGTAAAATGGCTTCCACTTAAGAAAGAAACATTGTCTTAAAAGTAATTTCCTAAGTAAAATTGAAAAATGGCTTCCACTTCCGGTTCACACATGTGTTTACAAACTCCAATTTTTACAGAAAAAATTATGAGTATTGGTCTCTAACAATGAAGGCTTTGTTCATAAGTCAAGATGTATGCGAGATGATCCATAATGGCTATATACATAACGAGTAGATGAGACAACATTTAATAGTCTCATGCAAGCTTTGTTCTACATACACCAAGCCATGAATGAAAGCATACTCCCAAGAATAGCAGCAACAAATATTGCTAAGCAGGCATGGGACACAATGGAAACTGCCTATAAGGTTTGGACAAGGTAAAGACTTCCAAGTTGCAGATTGTTAAGAGAGATTTTGAATCTCTATCAATAAAATATACATAGTCAATAGACTCATTTTACACTAGAGTTGTTGTTCTAATAAATCAACTAAAATCTCACGGAGAAAACATAGAATACAAAAGGGTTGTTGAAAAAGTTCTTAGAAGTCTTCCCCCAAGATTTGAATGTTAGATTTTTATCATTTAGTCAATATGGTCTTAGGATCTTATCTGAGAGAATAACATACACAACAATAATCACAAGATACAAGAGACACAAAGAGTTTTCCTCGGGGAAACCATAAAGGAGAAAAACCCACAACTTCCTCAGAGATAGAATGAGCACCAATGGAAAAAGTAAAACCCAAAGACAAAAAGATGATCTCTGAAAGCTATTGTCTCTCTCACTTGTGCGACCTCCTCTTCTCTCACTCATGCACTACAGTTGAGTGAGTGTGTGTTTCAAATAGAGAGTCGCACTCTCTATTTATACTATTTTTCCACTTGGCAATTAGTTACCAAGTCCACCTCACTAAGAGAGTCTAATAACCCTAGTAACCCTCAATTGTGGGGACTTTTTTCCCAACTTACAAAGGAGGGTTAATATTTATGAATTTACATGACTTAATTACATTAATGATTCTCTCGGTAGGAACATCAAGATACAAAGAAATACAATACATAAAATATACAAGTGAACACATTCCGAAGTTACAAATACATCAACTCTCCCTCTTAACTAGGAAGATATTCTCTTAACACAATTCATTAGCACAAGTCTTCGTCACTCGATCATTCATCAGAGCTGGATCATCATCAAAGTTGGATCATCATCATCACTGGATCATTAACATCACTAGATCATCATCAAAGTTGGATCATCATTGGATCATCATCATCATCACTGCTCCCGCTATCTCAAGCAAATGGTGCTATCTCTCAATTCTTCTTGTCATAGGAATTTCTATAGAGCCAACCCTTTTTACGCTGGTTGTAGGCCTAGCTTCCATGTAGGTCTTCATCAACACAACCAGCCTTTTTTCATGCTGGATGTACTGCCTTTCCCTTGAAAGGACTTCCCCTATGGATTCAGCCCTTTTTCATGTTGGATGCAGCACCTTGCCTCTTCAAGGATTTCCCCTGCAGAGCCATCCGTTTTTCATGTTGGATGCAGCACCTTGCCTCTGCAAGAATTTCCACTACAGAGCCAGTCTTTTTTCATGCTAGATGCAACACATTTCCTCTGCAAGGATTTCCACTACAGAGCGAACCATTTTTCATGTTGGATGCAGTACCTTGCCTCTGCAAGGATTTCCACTACAGAGCCAGCCATTTTTTATGTTGGATGCAGTACCTTTCCTCTGTAAGCATTTCCACCACAAATCTATCCCTTTTTCATGCTGGATGCAGTACCTTGCCTCTGCAAGGATTTCCACTACAGAAGTAGCCCTTTTTCATGTTGGATGCAGTACTCAGCACTTACATCTGACCATGGGAAGAACCAATCCTACCACCATGTCAAAAAAGAACAACACTTATATCTGATCATGGGAGGAACCAATCCAATCACCATGTCAGAAAGGCACAACACTTATATCTAACCATGGGAGGAACCAATCCTACCACCATGTCAGAAAGGCTCACAGACTCATCACTTCCCCTTGGAAGGAACCTCGATCTAGAGAACACCAAGCTTCTCTGTGAAGTACTCAAAATTCACTTTGGCTAATGGCTTGGTCAACACATCAGCAATCTATTCGTCCGTCGCAACATATTGGAGCTTCACTGGTCCTCTCTACACCATATCCCCAGTATAGTGATATTTGATCTCGATATGCTTTGAATTGTCATGGAACACCGAGTTCTCCGACAACTTCACACAACTTTGGTTGTCCCAATATATACAAGTAGCCTCCAACTGGAGATCAAACAAATCAGACAGTAGCTTCCTCAGCGAGACTGCCTCACAACTAAATGAACAAGTTGCGACATACTCTACTTCGGTTGTACTCAGTTCCATGCAATACTACTTCCTGCTAAACCAAGAGATCACACATGGTCTCATACTGAAGCCGCACCATGAAGTGCTCTTCCTATCAATGGCACCACCTACCCAATATGAATCCACATAAACTTCCAGGTTAATCTTCTGATTCACCTCATACTTGAGCCCATAGTCAACTATACCCTTCATGTACCTCAAAATATGCTTTGCAGCAATCAGGTGAACATGTCTCGGATCCGTCAGGAACTGGTTCAATGTGTTCACAACAAAGCAAGTATCTGGTCTTGTATTTGTGAGGTACATCAAGGACCCAATCATCTGACGATGCATCGTAGCATCAACTAACTCTGATGAAGCATCACTCAATAACTTCAGGTTCAATGCCATGGTTGTGGTCATGGCCTTGTAGTCCATCATCCTAAACCTCTTCGGGATCTCTATTGCATACTCCCCTTGTCCCAAGGAGATTCCATCTACATTCTACCACACCTCCATGCCTAGAAAGTAGTGCATCATACCCAAGTCTTTCATCTCGAACTTAGCAGTAATCTTCCTCTTTGTGTCAGCAATCAACCCATCCTCACCTATTACAAACAGGTCATCTACATACAGTAGGAGTATCACAGGGTTCCCTTCCTCAAATTTATAGTAAAGGTTGGAATCCGCTTTACTCTTGGTAAATCCTAAGCCAGTCAAGAAGCTGTCAATTCTTCTGTACCATGTCATGGGTGCCTGTTTCAAACCGTGCAGGGCCTTCTTCAATTTTCACACATGATTCTCCCTGTCATGTGTCTCAAAGCCGAGTGGCTACTCCATGTACACTTCCTCTTATACTACACCATTCAAGAAAGAAGTTTTGACTCTTTACATCTATATGGCGTATCTTCCATTTCATTACTGCAACCAGAGCAAGTACTAATATTATGGAAGTGTATATGGCTACAGGAGCAAAAGTATCCTCATAATCTATTCCTTCTTTCTAGGAGAAGCCATGTGCCACAAATCTTTCTTTATATTTCTCTATGTTGTCATCTGTAGCATGCTTGATCTTGTAGATCCACTTGGAAGTCACAACAAACTTCCCCTCTGGTTTTGGGACAACATCCTAGACATTATTATTCATGATCGACTAGCACTCCTCGATCATAGCATCCTTCCATTCTTTCTTTTCTATCACTTCTTCATAGTTGGAAGGTTTTTTATCAATGATATCACATAATAGAGCTACATAACCAGAGTAGGACCTAGTTCTAATCCTTTCTCTGTGCATCTCTTCTAGAGCCCCATATCTTTCTACACCTTGGATAGCCTCTCGTACCCATGCAGGTTTCCTTTTGTAAGGATTCTTCTCCTGGGGTGGATGTACATGTTCCTGGGGTTCTTCCATTTCTCGGTCTTCTTCTGGAGTTGCTTCGTTCATTGTTGTATCTCGAATCTTGGGTCCTTCTGTTTCTTCAAGTTCTACATTAGGTATTTTTCTAGATTTATTGTAAGATAAGTCTTCGTCAAATTGCACATCCCTGCTGATGTCGATCTTCTTGAATCCTGGGAAGTATATTCTGTAAGCCTTCAAGATTTCACTATATCCCACAAATTTACTCTTATTTTCTGAAGGATCTAACTTTGTCTTATTTTCTTTTGGAATTTGTATGTACACTAGACAGCCAAATATTATGAGATGAATGACTTCTGGTTTCTTGCCAGAGAAGACTTCTTCAGGTCTCTTGTTCTCAAGTACTCTATGCGGAGTATAGTTCTGTACATACACAGTTGTCCTAGCAGCTTCTTCCCATAGATGCATAGGAAGATCTTGATCATGAAGCATAGCCCTTGATGCTTCCATAATTGTTCTATTCTTCCTTTCTGCAACCCCATTTTGTTGTGGATTATATGGAGTGGTAAACTCCCTCTTAATCCCTGAATCTCTGTATAATTCATTGAATTCATCTGATGTGAATTCTCTGCCATTGTATGATCGAAACGTCTTGATTTTCTTCTCTGTGTGGTTCTCGATCAAGGTTTTGAATTCTTTGAACTTACTAAATACTTCATCATTTCTTTTCAAGAAATATATCCACGTCTTTCTAGAAAAGTCATTAATGAAAGAAACATAGTATACATACCCACTCACTGAACTCGATGACATCGAAGTGGATGATTTCGCTGGCAGAGGACAGAATCAGAACCCAAGTCAGCCAAGCGGTCATAGGTTTAATAAATCAAAAATTCAATGTCATTATTGTAATAAATTTGGTCATTATGCATATGAATGCAAGAAGAAGCAATATGACCAAGGAAGGCAAAGCTAAAATCTATTGACCAACACCAGTACTTCATCGAGCACAATGTTGTTGGCATGTGCATCACCAATCGAATGTAATACTATCCAAGAAATTCCATTCAACATATGCTATTTAGATTCAGGTTATAGTAATCATATGACTGGTAATTCTAGTTTGTTTTCCAGTCTAGATAAATCAGTTCAAATTGATGTCACACTTGGAAATAATGTCCAATTCAATGTTTTTGGAAAAGGTATTATTGGTATTCTAACCAAACAAGGAGAGAAAAAGATGATTCCTCATGTTTATTATGTTGAAGGAATGAAACACAATTTGTTGAGCATTGCGTAGTCGATACAAAAAGGTTACAGGGTCTACATAGAAGATAACCATTGTGTGATTAAAGATAAGAGTCCAAGCAACCAGCTAATAGAAAAAGTGCCAATGACAAGCAATCACTTGTTTCCATTAAGGATAATTCCAGGCATGAAAGGAAATACAAATGCAGGAGCTGCATTCAAGGAAGAAAGCAAGGAAGTAGACAAGCACTTCAACAAGAAAGAAAATGGCAGCGCTGATTTTCAAGCTGCATTCCAAACAAAAGTTCAAGATGAGTCCTGGTTGTGGCATTTCAGATTTGGACATCTGAATTTTGGTGGGTTGAAGCTACTATACACAAAGAATATGGTAAAAGGATTAACATTGATTGACAAACCAGAGAGAATTTGTGAAGGCTACATTTTTGGCAAGCAGTATAGAAGGACTTTTTCAGTCTAAAAGTCATGCAGAGCACGCACACCACTTGAGATTGTGCACTCTGAAATTTGTGGCCCAACACAAACATCATCCATGGGTGTCTGCAAGTATTTCCTTACTTTTATTGATGACTATTCAAGAAAAACATGGGTATAATTTCTGAAACATAAATCTAATGCATTTAGTTATTTTCAACTGTTCAAGACACTCATGGAGAACCAGAGTGGACACCGCATCAAAATATTAAGGACGGACAGAGGTGGTGAATATGTATCGAATGAATTCCTATATTTTTGCAAGACCTGTGGCATACACAAGCAATTCATTGCATGGTATACACCTCAGCAAAACAGTGTCGCCAAAAGAAAGAACATAACCATTATGGAGATGGCACATAGCATGATGGCAGCCAATCATTTTCCAACTGAATATTGGGTTGAAGCAATTGCAACTGTTGTATATATTATGAACCGGTGTCCGACAAAGAGTGTGAAGAACAAAGTTCCTCCATAAGCATGGACAGGTATGAATCACAATGTTTCTCATTTAAAAAAATTTGGTTGTGTCGCATATGCTCATGTTCTAGATGAGATGTTCAATTTGTCGAGAATGAATCATGGGATGGAACTGTTGAGATGAATGTGAATATTGTGTTGAATTTCAACCATGATGACATGGCAGAGGAAGTGGTTCAAACACCACATGTAAGTCAAAATGTCAGAGCATCGTCGACTCCCATGACACCACGACATGGTTCAGTACTAGGAACGTCGACACAAGTCGTAGCTCAACCTACGTCGACAAGCACACTAAGAGGAGAGCATACTCCATCAAGCATTCGTTGAGGTCGGCATCTACAGACCCAAGAAAGACAAGAACTCTACGTGAGATATATGAAGCTGGTACACCAAATTCATTCTCTTTCTTTGCATTATTTTCTCAAATAGATGATGCACTAGCATTTGAGGAAGCGGTTGAAGAAGTATGGGCAGAAGCCATGGATGAAGAAATATGATGCAATGAGAATAATCAAACATGGGAACCAGTAGATGTACCAAAAGATAAAGATGTAATCAATGTCAAATGGATTTACAAAATAAATCAAGATGTGTATGGGAATGTGCAGAAGCACAAGGAAAGAATGGTTGCAAGAGGGATCACACAACAACTTGACATAGACTTCAATGAAACATTTGCACCACCCACTTGCATGGACACAATCAGAACAGTTTTGGCCATTGTTGCACAAAACAAATGACTTGTTTTTCAAATGGATGTTAATTCATCATTTCTGAATGGCTATCTGGAGGAGGAAGTGTATGTGGAACATTCATAAGGCTATGAAGTTCCAGGTCAAGAGCACAAAGTATATAGGCTGAAAAAGGAACACTATGGTTTGAAGCAAGTGTCTAAATCTTGGTACAGTCGCATTGACTCTTATCTCACTAAAAATGGATTTCACAGAAGTTAAAGTGAACCGACATTGTACACCAAATTTAATGAGAAAGGTAACATATTAATTGTTTATCTGTGTCTAGATGATTGAATATTTACTGGTGACTTTGGCATAAAGGATTTTAGAACAACCATGGAAAGCAAATTTGAAATGACTGATGTGGGGCTTATGAATTTTTTTTCTAGGCATTGAAGTCCAGCAGTCTGGAAGTGGTATATTCATATCATAGTTGAAATATGCAAGTCTGGTTTTAAAAAGATTCAATATGTCTAATTGCAAGACAACCCCAACACTAGTATTAACATGTTTAAAATTTAGCAAGGATGATGATGGGTCAACTGTAGATCCTACGTTGTTTAAAAGGCTTGTTGGTAGCCTTATGTATTTTACAACGACAAGACCAGACATCATGTATGGAGTAAGTATGATCTCAAGATTCATGGAGTCACCAAAAGACTCCCATTGGTAAGCAGGTAAGAGAATTTTGAGGTATGTAAGTGGCACAAAGGATCTTGGCATAATGTATTCAACCTCAAAAAAATTTAAACTCATTGGATAGACTGATAGTGACAATGGAGGCAACACAAGTGACAGGAAGAGCACATCTGGTTACACATTTCCTTTTGGTACAGGTGTTGTGTCATGGGCTTCAAAGAAATAACCCATAGTAACTCTGTCTTCAGCAAAAGAAGAATATGTCGTAGCTACAAGCATCGCATGTCAAGTCTCTGGATGTGGATAATTTTAAAAGACCTGTTGTAGAAATAGCAAGAACCAACAACCATTTTCTGCAACAATGGTTCAGCTATTGCATTATCTAAGAACCATGTGTTTCATAAGAGAACCAAGCACATTGACTCAAGGTTTCATTTCATAAGAGAATTGGTGAACAACAAATAAAATTGTTTAGAATTTTGAAGGTATGAATATCAGCTTGCAGACATCTTCCCAAAACCATTGGCAAGGGATACATTCCAGTATCGAATGACAAGTTCTGCTCAGTGAACTTTGTCATGCACATAGCAAGTTTAAAGCTCTGAAACATTTTATAATATTTTGTTTTGAGATCCCCAACTGCTCATAATTAAGGAGGATTATTGGAAATATTAATTGATAACATATCCATATCTTGTCTCAGACTCTGTAGTAGATATGTTTTTGTCAGTCTCTCATATATAAACCAATAGAATTAAATTTATGAAGATAAGTTTTAGGGATATAGTTATTACAGGATTTAATGATAAGTCAGTAGATTCACTAAGAATCCATAAACCTGTAAAAAGCTTGAGTTTTTTACCACAGAGTGGTCGACACAAGCCACTTACTTAATATTTGGTTTCATTTTATAAGTCTTTAGAAATCAGATAAGCCTGTAGAAATCAGGTAAGTAGAAGAAAGCATTGTCCAGAGACAAGATTTAGCGGACAAGTAAAGAGAGGTCAAGTCTGGACAACAATTTTTTTAAGTGATCAAATTAACCGTCTCAGTCTCAGTCTCCCAAGAGTTTTTCACAAGTACAGGTACGAGAGAGAATACTCTGAGCTCTATCTGCAATTCTCACCAAAAAAATAACACTTCAGTCAGTTTTCTCAATGGAGGTAAGGCCAGCTTAATTAATTCCACTCTATGACTTGGGCGCTAAAGACAGGGATGCAATAAAGTAAAAACCCGTAGGCAGTAAAACAAAAACTCAGCATAAAATAAAGTTTGTAGTAAAAACTAGTTAGTAATAAATATAGATGGTAAAAACAATGATGAAAAAGGAATATTTGTAAATTTAGGATTTGTGTAGAGAAGCATCTATCCCTAACCAATGTCCAAAAATTAATACCAAATAATGTTTACATAGTTACAACGTGAATATTCCCCCCTTAAACTCAGTCTTACCCAGAAAATTAATGAAAAACTATGCATAAATTACATATTTCTGATGGATTTGATAAGATATGTCAGGAAAGCTGAAAATCATGAAATTTATTTGAGTTCATGACCCACAAAAAAAAAAACAGAAATATGGTGGAAAACTATGCATAAAGAACATATTTTTGATGTGGTATCCCAATGGACCAATGCTAATAGCATAGCTGAAACTTGTAATGAGACTCTCTATCAACTATTTATATAGTGTTGTCATTGGTTTTGAGTCTTCATGAGCCTATCACTTTATACCTGTTTCAATAGGAGTTACTGCAGATATGAAGCTCGTTAGTGGTAAGGTAGAGGAAACTCCCTACCAGCTACTTATACAGTGTATGGTATCCACTGTTTTGTTTTATATTGTTAAGGGAGAGCAGACTCCTACCAGCTACTTAAACATTGTTGCATGCGCTGGTTTTGAGTCTTCGTAACCCGATCACTTTATGGTTCTTTCAATAGCTGGAGTGACTGCACATTATACTTTATGCTAAGTATATGTAGTAATTCATATTGAAACAAGTACAAAATGATCGGCTCACAAGGATTGAAAACCAGTGGATGCAATACTGTATAAATAATAGGTAAGGAATCTACTCTGCTTCACAAAACAAAGGATTGAAAACTAGTGGATGCAACACTGTAAAAGTAATTGGTAGGGAATCTACTCTACTTCACAAAACAAACTTCAGCTATGATATTGGTTGATTTGGATCCAAACTTCAGCTATGCTATTGGTTGATTTGGATCCCCATTCTTCTTCTTTTTTTCATTCTGAACTCAAATACATTTCATTTCCGCTAAATTCCTTTTTATAATCTCTAGTCATCTATTAATCTGTAGATCATTGACTTATCACTGATGTTCACAACACTGTTTCTTATAGTGTGTTTCATGAGCCGATCACTTTGTACTTGTTTATGAGTTACTGCAGATTTACAATCAACCAATGTTAAATCTCACTTGTAAACTTATTCTACCAATAAAGATGTGACCCTTTTCTGCCATATATCCACTCCTAAATGAAATAAAGCAGTACCAAATTTGTCACTTTAAAAGCTTAACAACTCGGCTTTTACTTCCTTAATCATTTTTATTTATTATTTTTTGAAAGATTCACTTTAAACTGATACATCAACCACTAGTTTTTTACTTATTCAATCATTTGTATGTATAATTCTTTGTAAAAGATTCATTTTAAATTTTATGTACGTTTACTTCTTCAATCATTTTAATGTATAATTCTTTATAAAGATTCACATTTTAAACTTTGATATATCAATTACTGAATAAATTAATACATGTTATTAGCACTCAGAATGTACCCAGGTTGTAAAAGGTAAACTCCAAGGTAACAGCAAAACTATTTTAGAAAGAAACTGGTATTTTCTTCCAGAGAGGGATCTCTCGATAAAGATTTAACAGGACCAGATATAAAATAACATTTAAAGATTTGTGTATTTGGCTGAAACAATCACATAACCATTGGGCACGGAGTCATATACAATATAAATGTATCACAAAGACATATACATGAGACTTATCAGAGGCAAGATAACCACATCATCACAGTCATTTAATTTGATCTAGATGAAACAGAAGAGACGGGAAAACAGCCCATCAATACAGAGCGTCAAGGACGAATTCCATATCAACTTTAGCAAAAAAGATCATAAAATATCTGAAATGATAACTAAAGCATAAACATATGAATTCTAGTCATCTAACACTATATTCCAGATACAAGGAAAGGAACAAAATGAAGTGTTACACAAGGGAAAAATACATTCACATCAAGAAAGAGGCACAGACTGTAATATCAATGATACATGGATCTCTGACAAAAGCTCTAATGCATTCCTTTGTATTCCAAAAATAGATATGTTCTCCAAAAACTTTCTCTCGATGGGTTCCAACCCCCATCCCTTAAAAAAGATGCAAATTTATACATAAAATAATAGGCTTCCCTCAAGGAGATCAATAACAGAATGATCGATTTAATTTAGAGTTTGTAACTGAATCCTCAACTCCTAGGAAGTTTGTTACAACTCCACTTCTAACAGATCACAAAGTACAAATCAACTTGATAACAAACTTTCGCCCAGCCAGCTCCACGTCTTTGCCCCATCAGCTCCACTGTGCATAACGCATGTTTCTAGAAATGAAGAATATATTTTGTCTTTCCAAACCGCTCCACAGCTTTCCACTGCTCCGAAATTGGGGTGTCACACTCCGTCATTTCTCGAATTGCTACCTCGAGCTCCATATATGCTTCATAAGACTTCTTGGGCAATCTGGCTCTGATAATTGCGAACTTCTGCAGGATTTAGAAATCTTTTGTTAACATATCCAAAATGGTTTTCCCTGTTAGGTTTTTCTCCAAATCATTGAATTTTGAGTGGTCCATGCGGCACTGGACAAGCAGGTTATGATAATGTTCCTGTGAGAACATCCGACCCTCCTCGTCCCAGAAGGAAGGCAATCCATCTTCTAACAGCTCTTTGAAATCCTGTTTGAAATTATTAACCTGCAAAAGCAATTCTCCTGACTTATCTTGGACTGTCTTCATTAAGTGGTGCTTGTGGATGATTTTCTTTTCCCACAGCACTATTGACACCCTTTCCTTTATGCCCATATCGTGCAACTTCTGATATGTTAGTGAATTCAGAAAATTCAGAGTGTTCTGAGCTGTAGTAAGAGGTCTTTTCTCCATATGTTCATTTACCAGTTTTAATCTTTGGTGATCCAAATTTATCAGTATATTCAAATCATCAATAAAATTTAGATAGTGCCGGAACTTGATAATCTCTATAGACAAGGTATCCCAGATGATATGTTTTGCCCCCTGAAGAGGGCCTTTCCCGATGCATTTTTCTTTTAGCTCATTGAATTTTTTCTGTAATTGATTCCAGTCCTGCACTATTTGTTTTTTGTTTTCACTTACTTTGGTTAATTCAGCCTTTATTTTTTCATTTTCTGCCTTCAGCTCTTTAATTACTTCATATTTCAAACTCACTTGGGACATGGGCACTAACAGATCGTCTGCAGAAAAATTATCCAATGGCTTGTCGATGTTCACAATGGATAGGTCTTCATCAGTGGGGGTTTGACTCATTAAATCCTCCATGATTTCCTTCGCGTCGCTTTGGTCCTTTTTCATTAAGGAAATTTGAGATAATAACTCATTCCGCTCGGCCTCCCACCTGTCCTTTTCTTCCTGTAACTCGACAGCTTTTCCTTTGTACTCCATCATCTCTTGATGGACTTTATCCTTTTCCTCTTGCAAGGCCATTAATTCAGCTGATTGGACGTGCTCTGAACCTGGGATCTTTAGTTTTTTCTTTAAGACCTGGAGTGCATTGTCTTTCTCCTCCAGCATCCTCTTGACTGCCTGGGTGTTGTCTAAACTAACAATGTCTGTTTGCAATTTTCTAATCTGAATGACATTAGCTTTATTCTCAACCTTCTCATGCTTCAATTGAACTTCTAATTTGTCTATCAAAACTTGTAATTTATTAATCCTTACCATGGCTTGCAATAAGTCTGAGTAAATGATGTCACTTGTCTGTTTGTGCAGTTGTATCTTATCCGGAGTACTGATTTTGGCCAGCCGGATCTCCATTTCAGACATCTTCTTGTCGTTTACTATAGCCATCTTAAATGTATTTCTCTCAGCATCCCTCGCAGCAACTAGAGAGGTTTTTGAACTATACAAACTTCTCACTCTCGAGAGCAAATTTCTTGTCTCCTCTAGAGACTGTTTCCTCTTCTCTGTATAGTTGGCTTTGAGCTCTTCCTTCAATTTAAATACCGGGCTTGATTCTGAAATGTCCACATCACCCTCTACATTTTTAAAAGATAGTTGATTTATTTGTACGGTTTTCATGGGGATCAGGGCAACCTTTTTAAAACCATCAGAAACTTCCTCATTTACCATTTCACCACCCTCAAGCAGTTTTGCCCTTTTATGGGACCCATCTTCGTCTATTTCCATACTCTCAATCTCAGAGAGACTTCTCTTAACTACAATGTTAGTATTTTCTGATACTGTAATGGGTGCAATATGCGGATCTTCCTTGAACTGTAAGAGATTGGTTGTTTTAGCCAAATTTTCAACAGTCTGGTGCTTAAACGGCTTATTCTTGTTGGCTTGTTTCCTTAGGGATATAACATGATGTGGATCATAATTCACTTTTGATTCCTTTTGGAAATCCATATTCTCTAACAACTTCTCTATGAATATTAAGGCGCCTTTACTTTTAAAAATGAAAGAGCCGACTTTAAGTGGAAATTTAATGTTTGAAGACTTCTTGAAGGCCCCAAAATGTTCTTCCTCAGATAGCAATCTCTGCCTCATGAACTCGAGTGCGAAGATCCTTGGGGTCAAAAAGGATGGTAGCCTATAAGGCTGACCAGTGAAGCCATATATTCTTAATACTGTGTAATCTCTGTACAGGAACCAGTCCCCCACCCTATCTTCGGGTGAGGACTGCATTAAACATCTCATCTCGTCCAGGACACGGGGCATTTCCTCATCAAATAGCATTTTGTACATTTCCTCCATAATCGAATTAGCAAATTCAAACATGTTGATCTGCTTGGGAAAATCAGAAGAGCATAAAGTACTTAAAAATTTCAACTCGATGACATTGGAGCACAACAGCATATTGAGCAAGTAGGTCTGGAACCTAAAGAACCGAACTTTTGGAAACTCAGCAAGCTGAAGATGGATGGCTTCAGCGAGATACTCGTCTAAATTAAATACAGGGACTGACTGTGAATCTGAGCTCAAAGAACTTATTCTTAATAAGAACCCAAGGATGACATCGCCCACATGGCAATCATCATCCTGACCTAACACTTGACAGACCAGGGAAATTACCAATTGGACTTCATTCTTAAAAATGTGTACGGGATAAGGCATAAAAAGACCGTTAAGGGACTGACCTTCGTTCAGAATAGTAGACAGGAATTTACAGCGACTTTCAGTTTCACAATTCTTGAAAAATTCAGCAAGGGCAGACTCATTTACCAACTCACGATCGACAGGGTAATTTTCGGGCAAACTGATGTTTTCTCTAATGACTGTGGCATCAATTTTACATAGTATTCTAGACGCAAACTGACTCAGAATTATTCTCTGGGAGGGAGAATAGTTTATGGCACACCACTCTGCAAATTCCGATAAAGGGAGGGTTTTCTCAAGAGCAAAGTAATACAGGAAAGACTTACAGACATTTAATACATCGTTCCCCTGTGAGTTACAATACCACAATTTCTCCTTACTGACCGACACGCTCCCTATGGATAGGAAGGGGTCACACACGCTCCTATCTCTATCAACTAAAAACTCTTCCCTATCGTCTACAACCTGACCAGACACTTGAATTTCTTTCCCCTGGTCCATTACTTAATTTTACAAAGGTAATTTGGATGGAGGGATTACAGGGTTTAAGCTTTACCTGGTCGACTGTAGAGGCGTGTGCTCGGAGCGTGCCCGAAACTGACAAATGGAAGCTGACAAATCGTCCAGTCCTTTTCACCTGTCCCAAGCGAATAAAATAACAATGATAGAGGTCAAACTTGCTTTTATAGGCCACTTTTGTCTTTGGATCCTACCACAATTCACCGCGTGGACAACAATTTACTTTCCGCAACCACCAACATATTCCTATCTGTCGCGCACTTCTATTCCCCGGATTCGTTCAAAACCATTGATCTGATCCCTTTTTAATTTTCAACCTTTGGATCACGTGCCACGTACCTTTTTTCCGCCGGGCGTCTTGGTAATAAACAGCGTGCAAGTCTCGACCCCAGAAACATCTCCAACCGTTGATGCCATCACTTCTCATCACTCCACCGTTATATCGGGAAAGAGATATTCGATTCCGCTGAGTTTCCCGACCTTATCCTTCGTGCAACTTCACGTTCTGGAATCATCCGCATCCGTGGATGTGATCAACCTTTAACTTTCCACCGTCGGATCAACTGCCACATACCAAATTCTGCTGGGCACTTTGGGATTATCTACCGTGCAAGTCCAAGCTCCGGAATCATCAGCAGCCATCGATATGTTCCGCCTTTAATCCTCCACCGTCAGATCGACCGCCACGTACCACATTCCGCTGGGCTCCGTCACTTTAACTGTCGTGCAGCTTTGATCTCCGGAATCATTCTCAGCCATTGATGTGATACGCTTTTAACTTTCCACTGTCGGATCATATGCCGCGTACCAAATTCCACTGGGCACTTCGGAATTATCCACCGCGCAAGTTCACCCTCCGGAAATCATAATAGCCGTTGATTTAATTCACTTTGACTTTCAACCATCAGATCGATCACCAGATAACTCATTCCGCTGGGCACTTTAGATTTATCCATCGTGCAGGTTTTGGTTCCGGAATCGATCTCAACCGTGGATGTGATCCGACTTTACCTCTCCGTCATCGGATTGAGTGGTATGTACCCGATTTCGCCGGACTGTATTACTTTATCTTCCTTGCATTTTTGAAGAGCGGAGAGGATATCGGCCATTGATTTTATTCCTTCTTCCACCGCGGCTTAGGATCTTTGGTAACTTAATCGTTTTTTGCCAATCATCCCATTCTTATAATATACCCTTTAACCAAAGTTTGGTAAAAAATTCATTGTTTCTCCACCACCATGGTTTTTTTATCCCCCTGCTAGATAATGGTGTTAACACATGTCAAAAAAAAGTTGACACTCCAAATTTGATCTTTACCATGATTAGAAGGATTTAATTTGATTTTTATTTATTTTTATTTTCTTTTAATATTATCTAGTACATTTATTAAGATGTTATTTTTTATATCTACCAAATTATACGTGGATTCATATTCATATTAGTTCTAGTTTTTGCTAAGGAATAACCCCTAAATAGTGGACTAGATTCATACCTCCAAATCAAGATATAAATTCATATCAATCCTAACTATTGCTAACGTCCAAGCTGAAATTGTGAGATGGATTTATACCTCCAAATCTGAAGAATTATTAGCTATCCAACTTTGTGTTATTGGAGAAAGATCAAAGAGGTCTTCAATTCAAAAAGTAGTATTCATGCATGTTTCTATGTTGGAAAGAACACTAAATTATTTTTCCCCATTTGCATGTTGAGTTATGGATGTGTGCATTGGCTTCATCATTGCAAGGAGTCTATCTTAATATTTTATTGGAAGTGACATGAACATAGGTGAAAATATAAATCCTTATTGACATATCCTATGTGTTATCATTACAATGAAATGGTATCATATCACTCTCACCATCTCTGCATTTTTATAACTAAATGTTGTTAATTCTCTTGATTGCAAGAATAAACATAGAGGAAGTGGAGGCAATTCATTACATCTTGTGAATAATCCAAATCCAAGGTATGCACATGATGATATGGTGTTATTTAAAAGGGAGAAGAATTTTTCTATGTTAATGTGGGTTCAAACATCAATGATGTTTGTATTGGTAGGAACTTAGGGAATTCTATCAACAAAAGGGTTTCATATTTTCTAAGCATTGCACTTATTATTGGACTATCAATCTTTTAAGTTGTTTATTGCATTGATCTCTTGACTCGGTTTTCTTTTAAGCATTTTACCTTCCCTGTTACTAGTTTGTTGGGTATTCCACTATACAAAGCTACAAATTGATCCACTAGGATAATTATTACCATTATAATATTATTTTATTTAGCAACCTTTTTTCTTATACTAAGATGTGTTAGGATTATGTTTGTTATAATTTCATAATTTTATATAAAGGAGTATTAAAAATGGATTGATAAAATTGGATACCTTCAATATAAATAGGGGTTTTATTAATTGGAAAAGTATATTCTTCAATATCCTATGAAAAGACAAGTGGTTATTTAAGACTGATATAATTTGATTTTGATTTATTTTTTTATTTTTAAATATTATCATGTACATTTATTAAGATGTTGACAACATTTATGTTACATTTAACCATGGATTAATATTTAGATCTATTTTAACTTTAGATATATAAGGACAAATCAAATCCATGAAGATGCAATTTTTTTTTAATTTTGCTTCTCAAAAAATTTGCACTTTCACAAATCTGATCTCTATTTATACTTCAAAGACCATAATTAAGATGGATCGATACTGATTACTAAACATTAAAATTTTAATTCATAAATGATAATTAAAATGGATCAATACTTATTAGTAAACATTAAAATGAAAATTTTATTTCATAGATGATAATTAACATGGATCAATACTAATTAGTAAACATTAGAATTTTACTTCCTATAAATCCCAAACATAAACCATAAACCATATCAAAATTTCTATCCATGTGGATTTGAGTAAAAGAGATTTCAAATTAAAACTTAGTATATGCACATTAGACATAAATCTCAAACATTTAACTATAAACCATATCAAAATTTCTATATCTTTGTGAGTAAAAGAGATTTCAAGTTAAAATGAGTATATGCTCATTAGACAATGGCTGATGCAATGAACCCAGCATGACAATAAAATAACAGCATAGAGATTTTAAGTTTTACAATATAGAGCTTTAATATGAGCCTGAGATACCTATATTTAGTATAAATCCTGGCATGTATCAGATTAAAACACTCTTTCACTGAATGTAAATGAAGTATTATTATTTAGAACATAACCTTGAAACAAAAATAGAGTTATCATTATCAACTTATAAGCATCCCAAATGACTCAGGGAAATCATTACAATGCCCTGCATGCATCACATTAGAAGCTACTTACTCATGTAAATGAAGTAATACTATTAACAAAACAGCTTACATAGCAAGAAAGATGGATATGTCAACTTATACGCATCCAAACTAGACTCAAAACTAAAGCCATATACCGCAGTTTCAGAAAAGGAAGACTTATTTTAATAGACAGATTGTCAATCTAATTGCACCTGCGAAATTTTGGATGGATATATTATAGATATTGTGTTTTAACCTCTCAGTGATATATACACAAACGCATACAAAAACCAATGAATAAAACATACATTGCCAGTGTAAAAGAAGGAAAGACAGACATATAATATACAGCAGCTAGCTGAGTCTTGGCGTACTTGTGATTATGACGATACCCATGAAACGAGATCTTCTACTTCTTTTTGTAATATGGGCTCTTCCAAATCTGCTACAGATTTCTTTTGACTCCATGGCAAGTTATGATCTGCACCTTTCTTCTTTTTATCACCCCTATCCATATCGTCTTCTCTGTTAAATTGTATTCTGTAATCCCCAGAAAAGCAAGCTCTAAAACAAAAAAACTGAATAGATTCAAGTATACCATCGGCTGACAAACTAGAGGTGCTGTTAAGCATGATGCAGATCACTGTGAGGAGCGGAAGCACAAAATTGATCTCCATTAAAGGGGTGGATTAAATGATAAGCGGCGTGGTAAAATGGAGGGACATAGAATGCCAATAACGGCTGCGCTAATTGAAGAAGATGGTAAGCTGTCACTCATCACTGCCGGTCCCACTTGTTCAAGCTCCTCGCCCACTCAGTCAACAAATTCTATAACACAATTCACAGGCTTTGAAAGACAAATGTAGTGGGAGAGAAAGAGGAGAAATGGATTTTATTATGATATTATTGCTTCTTTGCATGGGGCAACGTCTATCATTTATTCATATTCCCATACTCATGATGATCAGGAAGAGCAAATGCTCGGTGCATTAACTTAGGAAGAGCACATGCTCGGTGGAATTTAAAACATTTGTTAATTGTCCGTTTTGAGCTTCATCAACGAAACGACAGTCGTTCATACAATTGCCAACCATTGAGCTCGCCATGAAGATGAACCGTTTTGAGCTTCATCAACGAAACGACAGTCGTTCATACAATTGCCAACCATTGAGCTCGCCATGAAGATGAAATGAAGCTTTATGTTTTTCTTGTTTGTAGAAGATGAAATGAAAGCTTTATGTTTTTCTTGTTTGTAGGGTGTATTAATCAGGTTGATTTGAATTTAAATATATGAATTAAAAAAATTATAATTATTTGGAAATTTAATATATTGCTATATCTTCAAATTTTCACCAACATAATTGTGATACACAAGTTATAATTATTAACATAACCAATCACTTAATTTTGTGAAGATCCTTTACTATTTACCAAAGATTAAAATATATAATCTTATATCCATTATTAATGCTAGATTGTTAAAGTTAATATAAAAACAAAAAAATATTATTTAATAAATAAATAAACTATTATGAAAAAACAAAAACAAATTGTTGACAGTTTCTTTGACCACCCTTTAATTGAAGGTTATTTAAATCTTAATCAAGTTTCATTTAACCATAACAAGATATTTAAATTTTAATCAAGATTCATTTAACCATAACAAGATACAAAAACCATGAAATGAATCCCTGTTATACACTTGTTAGTGGTTACATTTGGGTTTATCTTGTTGATCAGCTCAACCAAGTCCAATCTGAAATAATATCTAAATGCCTATAGACAAATTATAAAAACTTTCACCCAAAATATTATACAATAATATTATAATTATAAAAATTTTATTCCTGTAAACTTATCAATATCAATGTTTGGCACTTTCAATGTTTTAATAATTTTTTTCCCAAAACTTATTTTATATTCAAATAAGAAACAAAAATAAAAACTTGAGGTGCTTGAACATTGTAGGCTATCATGGAACTGTTCAGCTTTGTTTTTACCAGCCCTTTAAAAATGAAAAAACTGTTCAAGTTGTGTTTCACCAGTAGATATAGTACTATTATTTCCATGAAATTGTTTATCCTTGATTTCTGCAACGAGCCAATCTATTTTCAGAGAGGACCAGAACTACATTAAAAAAACTGCTGAGAAAAATCTCGATTCCACCTTCTATGAGCAGTGACTAGTATCCATGAGACAATTCGTTATTGTTTTTTCCGGCCACCTAAAAACAGATTATTACCAAAGAAAATTAGATGTACGATTAAAAAGATTACTGAATAAAAGTTGAGAGAGACTTATCTTGCTAGTAGTTTGTTATAAACCAAATGAACTCTAAGCATTATTCTTCTTAAAGTTGGATAGACCAAAGTTGATCCCAAGAAAGGTTAATTATCAGGTTAATCATTATCAAGTTATTATAATCATCAAGTCAATCATTATCAAGTTATTACTAGCAACAACCACATTAAATTAATAATGTGTCTGGATACGTCCATAAACGTAAATTTAAGCACATACTATAGGGAAAAACATGGTTTGTAATTTTGCAACACTATGTATTGTTGCAGGGTATATATTAAAGTGTTTGAAGATAACCCTAAAGAAAAGGAGGATAGTGGAGTTAGTTATATTTTGATAGTGTTTAGGGTATATATTAAAGTGTTTGAAAATAACCCTAAGGAAACGGAAGATAGTGGAGTTAGTGATATTTTGATAGTGTTTAATAGGATACACCAGCTCAAGGATGGGCAAGGAGGAGCTAATAATATACTATATATATCTGATTTTCAATTTCAACAGATTAAGGGATGTGACCGATGAGTAACCGGACTCCTGTATTGGGTAGATTGTACTGGTTAATGGAACCCCGCCCGAAAGCTGGAATGACCTTCCGTGTATGCCGCCGCTTCAATGGCTTCGTGAGAAGAGTTCAATCAATGAATCGTGTTAATTAATACGTGTCTTTGTAATTCGTGATTGTTTGTAGATAAATGTATCGCAGAGGTATCTCCCTGCGGTGTAATGCGCTGTGTAGGCGAAGTGACTCTGGTCTTAGCGTATGTATATTTCCACCTTACCCCTATCCGTGTTCAGCAAAGAATTGTTGATAAGAAATTATAAACAAATATTACATGATAATGTGATCACATCAATATGAATCTTCTAACAATTTAATACTTTGAAAGATTCTACATAAATTAGCTATCTCATTGATATAAAGATTATAAAGATTATAGTATATTAAAATTTATATGTTATTATAAATACATGTTTTAATTAATACAAAATTATTTTTATATAAAAAAATTATTTAAATAAAAAACACAATTTTATACTCTATAAGATATATTAACAAAATGTATGGAATTTAAGATAAAATTCCAAGCCTCTTTGGCTACTCCAACACTATTTTATAGAACTTCAAAAGTAAATGTCAAAATGCTAGAAATCCATTGGGCTTAAGTTAATTTAGATAAATGGATTGCGCAAATGGAGATGATCTTTAGTATGGACTAAAAATGCTGAATGGAAGATGGACTAAAAATGAACATAAAATAGAGAAGGATCCTAAGAATTGTTAATCACATTAATGCTTTAATATTGTTGTGTATTAAAACAAATATTTTGTAAAGTAATATGGTTAAATATAAACAAATTAAAAATATATAATGTATGTGTATATTTATATTGTGTTATACCATATTAATGCTTTAATATGTGTAAAATGTATGTATAATAATCTCATTGTATCAAATACAATGAGATTATTATAAACAAACTATCATGATATTTAGTGTTTTCACTTCAAAACTAAGTGTCCATAGATCACAATGTAAGATGTCAAAATATATTAAAAAATGAAGATAGTTATTATTAAAAGTGAATTTTCAATTAAATAAAAAATATTGGAAATTACAATGAATTTTACTCATAATGTTGTAAACCAAATTAATCTTAATATATAATTAAAAAGGAAAATACAACTTGCTTTCGTGCATACTATAGTAATAAGTATTCCAATATGAGAAAATTTTGGAAAATTAACTTGAACTATTGTAAACAAATATTACATGATAATGTGATCACATCAATATGAATCTTCTAACAATTTAATACTTTGAAAGATTCTACATAAATCAGTTATCTCATTGATATAAAGATTATAAAGATTATAGTATATTAAAATTTATATATTATTATAAATACATGTTTTAATTAATACAAAATTATTTTTATATAAAAAAAATTATTTAAATAAAAAACACAATTTCATACCCTATAAATGTTAGATTTATAAATTTAGTAATAACCACTTACCTATTTATAGGGGTGATTTTAAGGAACCATACTTATTTAAAAATGTATAAATGTTGGCGAATATTACCAATTCTTAAAACACCAACTATCGAATGATTGGCGATATTTTTCAAAAAATATTTTAATTTCCAAGTATTTTATATTGTTTATATAATAATTTGGCGATTTTTAGGGTGAAAAAATTTTACCCCATCAAAATTGGGCGAAACAGGGCTTCAAAAAATGCAAAATGGCGAATGTTTTTTGGGAGAAAAACATGGAAAAATAGCCCACTTTTTAGCATGTAAAAAAGTATTGTACACTACTGTTAATTAAAGAATCTTTTACTTTTGCATTATGAAAAAGAGAATACTAAGTATCTTCAAAGTAACTAATTAATCATATTAATAAAAACTAAAAATTAACGAAGTTTTGCAGAAATTATGAGAGATATCATAAACTGAAATTGGCGCCCCGCATTACTTACGTAAGTCACTTTAGGTTTCCTAAATTCAAAATGAAATATGAAAATTTGAGAAAACCTTGGGAATGAAAAGCTTTTTAATTTAACAAAGGTTTCCTAACAATTCAAAATGAAATATGAAGATTTTGAGAAAACCAAGGACCAATATATGCCAATACTATTTCAACACTACATAGAACGCATGCCATACTAAAGTGGCCTCCACACAGTTTAAAGTTGAGAATGATGCACAAACATAAGTTTCAACTTCACACGTAAGAAATGAATTATGAAATTATCCTAAAGTCAATGCCGACATGTGGCCTGATATGCAATCCAAAAAGGCAAAAGAATCGTGTGTTGAAGGTGTATCCTTGCAATTCAAAGACAACCCAAGGATCAGATAATATACAGATCTTAGAACACAATTTTTCAAGCAAATTGTCATCTTTATACAGATCTCAGAACAGGTATGTTCCATGCGGTTAACGCTTGCGCACCGTTGCTTGAAGCCGGTAACCGTTCCATAAAAACTGCCACCCTTTTCCATAAAAACCGCCACCCTTTTAGACTACTGCCACCAGATGGAGATGGATAGCGATGCGCTTAAATAGATGCAAAGATACAGTTATAAAAATTTGGCAACTGTATGGCGAGCATGGTTACTCGAAATAACTCCATCCTGCCACTTGATCAACACACCCCACACCTCCTATATTTACGCTAACAGACTCCTCTGCAGTTAACAGATTCCTCGTCTCCGACGATGTGTTCTCTTAACAAATTCCTAACTCTAAGGCTAGTTAACCTAGTTAAAAGATCAGACGATTCAAATCATCTGGATCATTCACTTGGCATGTTTTGCTGGATCTTGATGATCCGCTCAAGCAAGTCCACCCCCAAAAATATCATTGATATTTACGCCTATCGACGTAATAAGAGAAACACATTTCCAAATTCAAATTTATATACTTCAAAAAATTATATACAAATTCAACTTGCAGAGCCAGAAAATAATTGACAAGATAGCAAAATGTCATTGACAGAGGAGTATTAACAAGACATTATCATAATGACAGAGAGTAAGTAATTGTTGAGAACACCATTATCTGCATCCTCAATAAAAAGGCTGACTAATTCTCTGTTAGGCATGTCTTTGGCAATGTTATATTAGCTTAGCCATTTAATTCCCATACATACATATATTCAAAAGACAAATATATTCATAAGTAAATGACCTGGAGATGAATTTTAGTTGATTTGCTCAAGCTTGAAGATTTATGCCCTAGACAGTAGATTCATTCCCATCCACTTAATGACAAACAACAAGTCTGTGGGGACAAACAAGATGTCTGTGGGGACTTGTAGGGATTGTATATTTTGTGTTGTTGACAAGCTTGAAAAGTTCTTTCAAAGCCAGCATCTCAGCTTTGTTGTTTGTTCCGGTACCCACATGAGCACAGAAACGCAAAAAATGTTGATCATTCCAATACAAAACTAGACTTATTCCACAGTGCCCATCTTCGCCTTGACAAGTGCCATCAAAAAACCTCCATGGAAATTCCTTACTGATCAGTAGCTCACGTATAACACGTCTTTTCATGGAAAAATCATGGGTTATGTAATGTTGAGCCAGTATGCAGATTTGTGTGGGGATCCTAATGGTTTGGGGTCTCACCATTCAAATATACTGTGATTTTGGGTTATCCATAAATACCACAAGGTGGGGAAAGGAACTGCTCTATATGCCTTTAATTCTCTACGACGAAACTATTGAGCGAGGCCTTCTTCATAGACAATTTCATTGACAATTGTTACCCACCAAAGAACAAACACCTTTCTATACTTGAAGAGAAAGGACAACGAGTGAAAAGATAAGAAGTTCCCTCTGTCACTCTTTTGCACAGATAGCAAAGGCCAAGACCAAAGGTTTTTTTTAAGAAGATCCCGAGTTGGAATTTTATTCATAAGAACCAACCATAAAAAGACCTTCAATTGTTTGAAAGCATGAACCTAGCCAGATTTTAGTTCACAGCCACCAATTTTGGCAGAGTATTACCCTTCAACAAAATTATGGGCCCAATTAAGTACGCTTCACACTGCTAGGTTTTCATTTTTTTTTTCAGGAGAAAAATAGCATTTCCTTGATATTCATATGAAACAAAGGAAACCTTTGTTCATCAGCAAAATAATACATATCAGCATACAACTTTCATCAAATCTTCCATCCAATTCTTGGATTCAGTTCTTCCCCAAAAAAAAACTCACAAAAGGGATCAACAAGAATAGCACTAACATAAAGTACCAACTGATTCATTGTACAACCATTCCCTAAACAAGAAAGGAGAGCAGACTTATAAGTTCTTTCAATCTCCCTCCAGAATCAGTTCAGCATCAGCATTCAACCCAGACAGACCAATAATTCTGAGGAGGCACTCAGCTGGAATGTGATATGAAGATAACACTTATCAAAACAATTATCAAAGATGATATTCAAAAAAAAACAAAAAAAACAAAAAAACAAAAACAAAAAAAAACAAAAAAACCAGTCCCATAAAAGTGAAATATTCAAGCTCAAAAGAGCTGAGCCATGCCAAATGCATGCTCCCTCAATAAATTCCATTTAATATAGTAACCCAACTGGAATATGGAGTGCCTCAGTAGAGAGACTATCAGCCTGAACGTTGAATTCTCTGAAGACATGAGCTGATTCGAGATGGATAAAGTAAGATCGGAGATTCTTGATCTCAATACACCTGCCAGTTCAAGTGTCTCCAAGGAAGCCAATCCATTGAACCAATTGATAATAGCTAAAGAGTCCCCTGTGATATGCAAGTAAGGGAGCCCAATGTGATTTGAAAAGATAAGAAGCACCCAGAGTGCAAGAAGTTCTGACCAAGTGTTAGCTTAACACTCTGGCCTCATCCAAGTTTTAGGAAGAAGTAATGGTCCATGTTTAACATAATGTGTACTCCTACACCACCCTTACATAAGGCTGACGCTCCATCAGAAAAACCAACAGGATAGTCATATACCGGAGACAAGCCAACTAAATTTCTAGAAGTCTTAGTAAACACTTTCACTTTGTGTTTAGATAGTTGTTCCATAATAAAATGGATGGTGAGATTGGATGAAGGGAAAAAATATTCAAATAGAACTCTGTTAGGCAAAATCCAAAGCTGCCAAGTCATAAGGAAAGGAAGATACCTTAGCTCTCTTTCAGTCCTGGTCCATTTAACAACATTGAGTAAATATGTCAGCTCATTTCAGTTGATGGCTCAATGTAGGATCTAACTGAGACCAACAATGACCTTTTTGGTAAATCTATATTCAACAAAAAGGTAGTTAACTGTTTCTGCATCACTTCTACATAAACAACATGGGCCTAAACAACATGGGCTTTTTTGAGCAGATTATCCCAAGTATTAATCATGTTGTGCAAGCAGATCCAGACAAAGCATATAACTTCCAATTGCATTGCGAGAGTCCGCTTCAAAGTGGCAGGTTTTTATTGCATTCTCTAACATAAATTTTATCCACGGAACAAACAAGAGAAAGTTTTATAAGATCGGGTGATCAATAGAGATTATAAAACTCTTTTCATCAGTNGTTTTATTGCATTCTCTAACATAAATTTTATCCACGGAACAAACAAGAGAAAGTTTTATAAGATCGGGTGATCAATAGAGATTATAAAACTCTTTTCATCAGTATTGAAAAGCTAAAATTTACTCAACATAATATAAATTTTATCCACAGAACAAACAAGAAAAAATTTATAAGATCAGGTGATCAATAGAGATTATAAAACTCTTTTCATCAGTATTGAAATAAAATTTACTTAACAAGCCGAACCAGTGTTAAAGTTTATATTTGCATTTGCATTGATGTCACGGACAAACAAACAAACAAAACTTTTTAATATACAATTTATATACTTAATCTAAGGTGTTTTAAATGTCGGAAGGTTTTTTCTTCACTGTAAGATTGTTTTTACCTTTCTCCGTTAATAATTGTTAAATGATCTTCTTATGTGTATGAAGAGTCTCTATGAAGACAAAGTGTGTCCCTAGTCCCGCTTTGACAACGACTATGACAAAATCCAGAATTGTAGAACAATAAAAGAAATATTTAGGATTGGACTCTAGTCCTAAGCCAAACATGGCTAGATATATGTATTGTTTAGGTTATAACGTTTGTTCCACTTACATATGGTGAAGTGAAAGCATAGGGAGTGTGTAAGCTTGGTAAGTTTTACATTCTATGTGGGGAATTATACAAGGTATAACTTATATTTTAAAATCTATGCTTTAAAATCTATGCTAAAGTTTAGTATGTGGTTAAAAGGAGTTACAAGGGTGGATGACAGCTAGCGAGGAAAAAGGTGTTTTAAATGAAGTTTTAATTATGTCTTAAGTTGTTTCTTGCGAGTTAATAGCGCAGCCAGGCATAATTAATGAGGTTAGCCGACTCTCATGCTTTTCGTAGAAAGAAGGGATCCTCACCCTCCATTGATCCTCATCGTTGGAAAGAAACTTTAGGGTTTTAATGTCGAAAGAAGCGTTGTTACATAGTCGTGGAGGTTTTTGTTCTTGCTTAATGTGGTGGTTTCTTGTGCTTAATGTGGTGGTTTCTTGTGGTTCCATTCGAAACCTCCTTGATGTGTGATAGTGCTTTACTTTTCCTTTACTTGCCTTATGGCAGGACTACAATTGTTCTTCCCGGTTTAATAAACACCTTATGATTTGCATAATTGGTGGCTTTTCCTCCTTTGTACACTCTCCACTATTTTCCATTTGGGTAAGGTGTAAGCTCTAGTGTGCTTGCCTTCGAATACTAATGGAGGAGCTTCCTAAACCACCAAGGGTTTAGCAAAAGGGAAGGTAAGTAGTTTGATTTTCAAGTTTTAGACTCTATTTCAATAATAATAATAAAATTGCAAGCTACAACAGGAGACTAAACTCAAATTTGCTTTTAATTGTGCAGGGAAGAGAAAAGGAAGAGCTTGGAGGATAAAACCCTCGACCTTTTGAACATTTTTGTTGAAGGTAAACTCTCTGGCCGAGTCTATGTTTATCGAAAATCAGTTTGATATCACATTTTATAAATAATAATAATAATAATAAGGTTATGTTTTGGAAGGTGAGGCAAGAGTACCAACGAATGGTCACCCAATCGATTTGGATGAGTCTGGCCTTGCCATTATTGCCCAACCTTCATCCAAGGGTAAGCATTTCTTTGGTAAGCACGAGGTTTAGGGCTTAAGGAATTTTTCTTTACTCATAGTTGAATTATTCCTCTTTGTGGAGTTACATGTTGGGATTGTTAAAATGGTTACCGTTGTAAGTTTAAAACTTTAAAAATGAGGATGAAGGGTAGTGAGAGGGCCATGCAAAAGCGATGACATGGTTTACTTCCTCCCAAGAGATCCATTTCTCTATCTTGAGGTGAGAAATGCTATACATTTACCTTTTTAATCTAAAACAAATCATGTTTATTATAACTATTGAGGTGAGAAATGCTATACATTTACCTTTTTAATCTAAAACAAATCATGTTTATTATAACTATGAATATATTAACACTTGTAGGCATGTGTGCGTGTAAAAACAATGGCGTGGATCCTTCCACTGTATGATGGATCAATTCTTCTAGATCAAGGTATGCCTCGAATTTCAATGCCATTCGGTTGGAAGAGCTCCTGACTGTTCGGAGTTTAGGGAAAAGGGATTTACAGCCTCCTTACAATATTTAAGATAAGTTAAACATTAAATTGTTGAGTCTCGTAAAATCCCTCGGACTAGAAAATCCATTGTAGTCATGGGAAAAATAGATTGTAGGGTAAATTTGGAATATTGGCACACAATCATATTGAATTTGGTTATACAGTTGTTATTTATATATTTAAATGTTGGTTATGATTTGGATATGGATCCGGTTAGCCGAAATCCTGTTCTTAGAAATGTAACATAAAGATCTTTAATCGATTTGATTTGTTGTGATTATATTTCCTTGGATCTTAGTTAGATATTTGTTTTGGATTTGTTAATTCTTGATATATAAACAACTAAAACGAAAGACTAGCTTATATATTTGTGGTTATTTAAACAGAAAAGTAATCTCTAAAGGAAGCCTCACGGTCCTAAAGTTTCATACGTGTTGCAATTGTATTGTTTCATCAGTTATTTATTTGATATTTATTGTATTTAAAGTCCATGAAGAGAAGTCTCTCGGCTCTCCTGATCATTTGTGTAAAATGCTTGAAGAATAACGATGTAGATTGATAGATATTTAACTTATTAATGAGACATTTTGTAGGAGATTTGTATAGTTTACAAATTAAAATTTTGTTTTCTTTATAGGAAAAGTAAGTGTGATTTCTAAGTTTCTGTGCATAAGAAATTGAATAGTAACTAAGTATAAATCAAGAATAATGAACATATTAAAAAGAAACTAATTAGCACTTTGCATATTTTTTAGTTTATGAAAGAAATCATAATTATAATCTACTTTTAAAATTTAAATAACAAAACTAAAGCATTAGATGATTCAGCAAGGAACCTGTCACCATTGATGGGAAAGTAAAACTGAAGATGTCGTTCTTCCCAACCAAATCCTAGAGCAACCAAACTTATGTAACGAACATAAAATATATAATTATTAAAAATAATATTATTAGATAATTATTAATTAATAATTAATAATTATCAAAGAGTCATGACCGTAGGTTGAAAAGTCACGAATGGACATATATAAGTCCGACCATTGTAATTCAATCATATCAATTCATATCATCAATTTAATATATTATTATGGCTTATCTCATTTACCAAGTTTTCTGGTAATATTATTTCTACAAGCGAATAAATATTCGCCTCAGTGGTATCAGAGCCTCGTTGGCTAGATCCCGGCCTTTGGCCATATTTTTGGCTTTTAGCCATCACCCAGGTTTCCTGGAATTTTTGGGTTTCCCAAAAAA